>CAEFZY010072051.1:0-83313 GCA_903066815.1 Brachyrhaphis roseni
ATTATTATTATTATTATTATTATTATTATTATTATTATTATTATTATTATTATTATTATTATTATTATTATTATTCTGTTTGTACAGATGCACTAGTCCAGACATCTTAGTTTGGTTACCAGGAAGTCTAATACTTTGCTATCATTGAGATAGGATTTGTTGTAATATAACCAACCAAACATAAAACAAAAACATGAGACTTCAATCTTAAATAAATAACATTTCTCCTGGTTTGTTTTGGTGAATCCAATATTCTGACCTGCAGAAACATGCAGCTCCTAGCACTCCCTCAAACACGCAGAGGAAGCACTAAAACTATCATTTGTCTGTAATTAGACACTTGCTTTTAACTTCTCAAAGTCAAGCTTTACAATGTAAAAGGCAGCTTTCAACTTGCAGGCTTAATAGATGTGACGCGAGACAGAGAGAACAGATTTAGTTTATATTCACCCTGTTTAAAAACAATACATACAACTGAGTCCAAATTAGTGGTTTTAATTTATTACTGTTAGTAGGTTTTCGTTGCCACCATAAAAATATTATTTTTCACTCATTGAACTAATACTAATACTGACATAAATATGAATATATTACTGACTAAAACAAAGAGATATACAATTGTGAAATAGAAAACAAAACATTTTTGACAAATTCAGTTATTAGCAGTCATCAGGCAACTTCTGAAGGGAGCTGAATGCTTTTTTAACTTTTTAGTTTTTTATTTGTACGATTTTTTTAATCACGTATCGACTTCACAAAGCCACTTTGTGTTGGTCTTTCACATTAAACTCCAATGAAATATACTTATGTTTTTGGTTGTAATGTGACAAATTTTGGGAAAGTTCAAGGGGTGTGAATACTTTTGCAAGCCGTTTTATCAAAACTGTTATTAGAAATGATAAAACAGGCTTACATTATGATTCTGGAATAGCCTTTTCAATGCGCCAACCTCAATATATTGAAAATGTGCGCTAATATCTGATTAAAAACAAGTTCTGAATCCAACCAATTTTAATGAAATATTACCAATTACCTACAAAAGTGTGGTTGTATTTTAGAAATATCTCAGAAGCTTGTTGAGGCTACAAAACCCAAGTAAGTGGAGTTCAGCTTGCTAAGAGACATTTCACCAAATAAGAGTGAGGTTATTTGGATCTATCTGAGCTTGTATGTGACAAAGATTCAAACTTTGTGAACTCAATTCTTGTTTGTTTGTGTATGCATCCATTTTAATAAAACAATCTGTCTTTACAGAAAGCTAAAATGTTTATGTAACAGAGTGACACCTCCTACCTCTGTCTCAAACTGAGCTCCAAAGATGTTGATGGGTCTGCCGTTAGCCAAAGATGGCCTCTGTTTGTTAAGCCAGTCCTTGAAGGAAAATGGTGTCATCACATTCATGGTGTTCATCTGGAACGGAGGCTCTCTGAAAACTTCATCTGTTCAACCAAAAACAAAAATGGCAGCAGTTTCTTCTTTAGAAATTTAGCAGTGTTCATATTAGACATGTAGAAGGAGAAAGCAGAAAGCTCACTTGGATCCGGTTTCCCCGTCTTAGCCTGGTTTGACGCCATGAATCTGTGATTGATAGATCAACCGACATCCTAAGCTTCAATGAATCCTGATGAAATAAAAGTAGAAATGTGTCTCACTCTTTGATAATGGGAACCAGTTGTGTCCCCAGATTCTCGCAGTAGAACCATCTCTCGAACAGGATGTCGGTGGTGTTGTCCACGTAGTACCTACAAGAAGCAACAGGTACTGGTGACACTGAGGCACCTAAAAACGTCCAAAACTGTGAAAAACTCTAGCTACGACAGGATGTGTCAAGTTGAACAAGCACTGCAAAAACACAAAACCTTACTGAGTAATTTTAGCCTAGTTTCTAGTGCAAATACCTTATTGCGTTTGAAATAAGACAAACAAGTAACTTTTTAGCAAGATATAGAGGCTTCTTTTAAGCCTCTATATCTTAAAATTGATGAAAAAGTACTTGTTCTATTGGCAGATAAATTAACTTATATATGGGAAAATGTCTTGTTATTAGTTAAATAATCTATAGCTTGCTAAAAAGTTACTTATGAGTTAGTCTTATTTCAAGTTTGCTAAGATATTTTCACTAAAAATTAGACCAAAATTACTTGGTAAGAGTTTGTGTTTTTTCAGTGTGCATACATATATTTGAATGTGAATAATTTTGAGGCTGTATTAGAAAAGAAGGAGTTGAAATGAGGGAAGAGGTGAGTAGAAGAAGAGAGGTGAACCTCAGGCAGTCAGTTTCAGTCAGCAGTCGCCTTCGCTCCACCACCAGTCCAACAGTGTTGGCCTTCCTCTGCGGAGAGTGGGGGATTCGAGCTGGGAGCAGAAACATCTAAAAATGAAGAAAAAAGATCATGCAACGAGGCAACGTTTATAATTCAAGTGTGTTTTAATGCTCTACGAAGCGAAAAGACAGATTTCTGTTCCAGATGTTGGTGAAACGTCAGCGTTTACCTCGCCTTCTTTGATGTGTACGTCCCTGTGGATGCCATTTTCAATCACCTTCAGACACATGTCTCCCTTCAGCTGGAAAAACAACTATTTCAAACAGAAAAAGACAAGAAATGGGTTAAATGTCGTTCTTTAAAGGCTGCAGTTGCCCAATCTGGAGACTGTGTGGTGAACATGAACACATCAGATTTGACCTTTCACATGCAAGAACTGCTTTCCTCCCCCTTCCCTCAAAATGTCCTTGCTAAACCGTTTAGCTTTAGCCACTTATTCTTCATTACTGACAAGCTGAACTCTCCAAGATATGAATGTTAGTATACAAAAGAAATATTTGGTCTGATGGTTTATCCATGCATACTATATAAATCTTTAAAATATCCTAAATATTTATAGATTAAACTCTGTGAATCTTTGTTTATTTATTGGAATGATTGTACTCAATCATGACATTTTTTATCTTTGAGAGTCAGAAGAATGTAAAATAATACATTTTTATTCTTTACTGTCCAATGGGACATTTTCAATAAGGTTGGGTGATATGGATTTTCTTTTCATACCACATCCAATTTAAAAAAAAAAAAAAATTACAAATGAAAGAAACATATTTTCAAAAAATTGTTTTATTTCAATTATCCATTAACTGCAAGAATGTAGTTATAATATTAGCAAAATAAAGATGCAATTTTACCAAAAGAAGATTTTAAAATTAAGAGAAAAATCAATGGAATAATTGGTTATTAAAATAACTGATAGTTTCATCTTTGCTGCAAACTTATCCTTGCAGGGTCATTGAGTGAAAAGTAGGATTTGCCTTGGTCAGGTCACAGTCCATTGCTAGACGACAACACAGAGACATAAGACAACCATTCACATTCCGAAGGACGATTTAGAGGGATTGATTAACCTAACAGTCATGTTTTTAGACTGGAGGAAGCTGGAGTACCCAGAGAGAATCCACACATACACAGAGAGAACATGCAAACTCTATTCAGAAAGGCCTCAGATCAGGATCTGATACCAGCTGCACCACTCCACTGAATACAGTCAATCAACAGGGACTGTTGAAATTTTCCAGCCATCTCTGAGTTGTTTTTGGAAAATGTTACGAATTACGATTGAGCAAGTTTGCAAGTCTAGACAGCAAAGGACGCCACCAGCAAGAAGGACCCAGTTAAAGATTATTAGGGACACTGTGCCAAAATACACACTCTCAGCATTTCAGCTGCACGGTGGAGTTTGCCCAGGTTCATGGGAGATAAGGTAATGATACAGGGAAAGGAGACGCTGAATCAGGCTGTGTGAAAAAAGCTAAGGTTGTATTTATATACTTTTTATTTCCTACCTCCTCCCCTTCCTCTATATGATAATCCTTCCTGGTGTTAGGACCCCCAACAAACATGATGAGTAACTGGGAAAAGTGCCTGAGAAAAACAGAAATTGAAAGCAGTCATGTGGTTGCTGCATGTTCACATGTCTGGTGTTAACGTCCCAAACAAATCAATCACTCCAACAGATTTTGCTGGCCAAAAAACAATTAGCAAAGCATGTTACTCACATCAGCTTGTTGCACACTGGTGGTAGAAAAGCATCTTGGTTTTCAGCTATCCACTTTTCCACATTGACCAGAGGAACTTGGCCGCTCATTTTTTTTAAATGACAAGCTTTAGATTTTGCAGCAGGAAACTATTTGACTTCCTTTTCTGATAAATGTTTAAATGTGGCGATATGAACAGTGCAAAATGCAGAAGTGGGACAAATGGGAGTTAGACAGTGAGGGAGGAGCTGTCCTGTTCTTCTTTTTTTTTGCACACAGGTGAAAGTTCACCAGCACTTTCATAATCAGTAACACAATATGGTCCTGCAGTAACTGAAAAGACTTATAGGGAAACTGTCAAATTATTTTAATCAAATCTAAAGTTTTTTCCTGTCTTTATGTATGAAACATGCTGTTTTTGATGTTTTTTGGTTTTTAACTATTGGCTTAAACAAATAAAAACAATATAACTTGGAATTACTAAGACATGTTAGATCATCTGAAAATGCAAATAAAACTTTTTGCTGTCTCACTTTATTATAACCTATTGTGAGGATACTTTTTATACTTTGTCATAGAAAGAGATCCAACAGCAGATTTGATGTCTAAATAGTCTTGCAGATCTCTAAGGACTAGAATCACCTCAGTGAGTTAAAAGTCTAGATAAAAATATATATTCTTATCTATTTATTTTTAAAAGTGTCTTCGGAAAACGTGTGAGCACGTCTCACAATATTTTGCACACATATTGTTCAATAGTGGTGAAACGGATGACTGAAATAATTTCTCCATTGTCTCCACTAGAGGAAGCTGTTTTATATGATATGCATTACTTCAGAGGCTTTTGTGAAAAACTTATTAAATATAAGAAGGGATGGAAATAACAGCTTTATTCATAGACAATTAATGATATAACAAGACAGCAAAATTGTAGACAAAGTTCTACAATGAGAATATTACAGACAATAGCTCACTTTCTTTTTTCTTTTTTTTAGAGTGAATTAAAACAACGGAACATATGTTACACGGATTGCTGTCGATTAAATCTCCAAAAGCAATGAATTTGACATATTATGCAGTAGAAATAAAACTTTTTCTCGTCAAATACTTTTTAAAATTGTGATTATTAATGTAGTTATTACTGTTCAATCGTTTAAATCACGGTTTGTTTCACTTTTAAAATGCAAATCCTTTATGTGAAAGTGGAACAAATCTGTTTATCTGTAAAAAAAAAAAAATCTACTTAAATTTGTTTACACGAAAAACAACACTATTATTCAATAAATGACCGTTACGAGGGTTAAAATAGAGCTTAAAAACGTTTTCAAAAAAAACAAAACACGCTCGTTACGTAACAGCGTCAGTCCAACGTGATCACGTGATCTGTGGCCCTCGGCGAGGCGGTGCCTCTTGACGGTGGTTGTTCAGCGTGGTGCACGCAGACGTCGGGCAACAAACACCGTTACATTTGTAGTTTGGGATCTAAAAATAACCCACAACAGCACTTAAACGCGTGCTTGGCTTTCTACCATTTGTCAAGACTCTGCTTGGGGTTGGAGGATAAATTAGATATGAATGTTCCTGCGGGATTTCGAGCGGATTCGTTAGCTCCCAAGTAGTGATTCCGGTTCAGTGGGAAGGTTTGAACTGCTCTCTGAAAAGTGACCATTGTTGAAATCAGGTCGAAGCTGTTGTCATCCCCACTGGCTGACTTTCTTGGCTTCTTTTTTTACGGATTTAAAACAGAAAACAGTGCAAGCTTTGTAGTGTCATGAAAGAAATGTCAAGGTAAGTCATGCATGCGGGACGGTTTGTACTTTCTGAGCGGGTTTTCTGCTCGCGTTCATGAAGAATAGGCTAAAAGCTAATGCTAGCCAGCTGTCACAACAAGGCCTGCAGCCGCCGTTTGCTGCTTAGCTTCTTTGTTGTTTCTAAACTTTTGCAAAAAATGAATACATACACGTTAATGGTTTTTGTTTAGGTAAGTGTAAAATACTAATGACTTTAACCGGAAATAGGGTAATTAGTTAAAGCGCCGCTTCCGTATCGGCCAGCAAAAACTTGCCAACCTGCTAAATTAGCTAATTTGTTAGCTCTTCCAACCTGTTTGTAGCCTCTCAGCTAGCAGCCTGACTGAGGTTGAGATTTAAACTTTTTGTGCCATTATTTTGTTAAAGCCACTCTAAAACTTTTGAAATGTACAAAAATGTAATAGTTTAAGCTTGTTGGTGTAGTAATACTAATTTCGCTCATTGCTGTCAGTGAAGAGTTTGTAGTTTTCCCGGCAATAAATCTCAAACTGATCAACTTCAAATGCTAGCAGCTTCCAAACGGGAGACATTCATTAAGTTTTAAATTAAAATAATATGCCAAAACAAGCACTAGCTTTTCATTATTACAATTTTTAAATCAATTGTTACGTAAACTAAAGGAGTTTTGTATCAAAACAAACTATTTCATTACGCTTTGTATGTAGGTTACAATTAAAACAGTTGTCTTTTAAAAATATAAAATTCTGAGTTTATTAGTGTTTTTGAAATCTGAGCTGTTATGTTACAAAAGTGTTCATTAACAAATTAACAAAAAATTATTCTCAATGTTTTCAGCAATTTTTTATTTATTTATTAACTTTTCACTGATTATGACAATTTGATTAAGTTAGTCAATTTAAAATATAACATTTTCACAATTAAAAATTGAAGCAAAAAACATCCAGCCATCAAATTAGAAAGTATTTATCTTCAGCCACAGACATGGCTGAAGAACCCAAACTTTTACAAGTGTTTATTGTAATTAAACGTTAAATGTTTAAGGGATTATGATTGCTAAAACGTGGAAAATCCAAATATCATGAATAACAAATTCTTGTAGTTGTATGTCAAAACATATTTTAACCTACATACAAAGGGTAATATTAAAATGTCTTTCATCATTTCATATTGGGGTGATTTATGTAGGCTAAAAATAAAGACATTTGCATTATTTTCTAATTTTAACTTCTGGGATGATTGTCACTCAATTTACACTATCTTTTATTAAAAATTGTGAAAATTTGTTAATTCAGTTGTGATGTTTCTTTATTCACATTTAGGTCAAGTTTGCTACTTTAGATTATTACAGTTTAAATATTATAGAGAGCTCCTGAAAACATTAAACTCTGAAAATTAGAATATATATGTATTCTTTTGATACCACACTTTGCTTGGGCTAGAAAAGCACATGCTCACATCTTTATTCAGTTGGGTTTTTTTTTACATGTATGTTTATTTGTATGTCACAGTTAAGCACTATGGCAATTAAAAGTTCTCCTCATGATGAAAATACCAAAGGGTTGCAGTGGCATAAGTAAGGAAAGCAGGAATCGTTGTACTGCAGACCAAAACTAATGTTTCAGTTATAAATCAAAGGAAAGTTTAAGCATATCGGTTTTAACTTTGAGTTAAAGGGAGTCAGTGTTTCAGCAGTTTTCTGGAAGTTTATTTCAGATTTGTGGAGCATAAAAACCAAACGCTGCTTCTCCATGTTTGGAGATTTGACTTGAACCTGAAGAATGTTGATACAACAAGAGCAGATCTTTAATGTATTGTAGTGCTAAACTATTCAGTGATTTACAAACTAACAACAGTATTTTAAAGTCTATTCTTTGAGCTACAGGGAGCCAGTGTAGGGACTTTAAAACTGGTTGATGTGCTCTATTTTCCCAGTTTTAGTGAGTGAGCGAGCAGCAGCATTTTGGATCAGATTGATTTTTTTAATTTTTTTTAAGGCAGACTTGTAAGAACACTGTTACAGTAATCAATGTGACTAACGATAAACACATGTACGAATTTCTCTAGATGTTGCTGAGGAATTAGTGCTTTACTCCTGGAAATGTGCTAATAGAAGGTCGACTTTGTAACTGCCTTTATGTGGTTCTGAAGGTTCAAGTCTGAGTCCATCACTGCACCCAGATTTTGAGCTCTTTAGTTTCTAGTTGTAATTACTGAAGCTGTGATTATTCCTCTGTAGATCCAAATTAATAAATTGAGTTAAAACTTTTAGAACATTAAATTCAGCAGCAGGTTCACTGATGGTAAAAAGCAGAAAACCAAGCACGGCTATGCGTACCATATTTCTAATGGACGTGTCTTGTCTTGATCAAAAACGATTCTTAGGAATCAAAACTATTCTCCAAATAATGTGGAGAAGATCTCACAGTTGGTAAGTTTTTCCCTATTGGGAAATATCAGTGCTTCACTAAATGTCTCAAAACTCCTCTTTATATAATAATAATAGTCACTATAATCACTTTTTATTTGAAGAAAAACCTAAAACAACCATTTCTGAACACTAACTTTACATCAACTATTGCTTTTCATTTACATCTCTAAGCTGTGGAAACCTGATCAAAAGAGTAATTTACTGTGTGTGTTTTTATTTTTTTCTCTCTCGCAGCTCCATGCCTGGTGGGCAGCAGCCTCAGAAACACTTTGGCATCACCTCCGCTATCAGCCTGGCTCCCCCCCGAGAAATAGACCATTTATACACCAAGAAACTCTGTGACGCTATGAAACCTTTCGGTGTCTTTGAGGACGAAGAGGAGCTGAACCACAGGTTGTTACTTTAAACCACATTAATCCATTCTTCAGTCTAATACTGTCACAATTAATCAATTAGAAGTTGATTGTTTTCATTCTGATATTTTATTTTATTGCAATTTTGTTAAAGATTTCACAATCCATTTTATTTATGGTTTTGGTTGTGTGTATGTTTTTATTTTTTCTTTATTCATTGTTTTTGGTTGTTATATTTAGGCCTGTCACCATTAAAAATATTGCTGGACGATAAATTGTCATAAAAGCTATCGCGTTGATGATAATATTCTATTTAGACCATTTTCAAGTAATGAATGTTTACTCTCTCAAAAATCAATAAACTTTAATTTTGTGAAGAATAAATCTTTTTATAACCAAACTTTTGTTTTGTACTGAAAAGCCAAGTTTGTTGCACACAAACCAGCTTTTAATTTATTAAGTAAATTAATTGATATTTAATTTATTTATGTAATTTATTTCTTAATTTGTTCAACAAAATTTCCCTTAAAAATATTAATTAGAATGGAAATTATCAAGCTCATTTGTAAATTTTTATGTGATTAATTGCTTATTGCGCCAGGCTTAGTCGTGTTTTTTATATACGTTTAAAATATCTTTGGTTACAAAATTAAACTTTATTGATCCTTAAGAAAGTGAACTTGCATTATTATCATCAAATAATTACTTGAAAGTGGTGTCAAAACAACATTATTTATTGCAATAATTACCGGGAAAATTTATCGTTTAGCGATAATTGTTTTTGTAAAAAGAAAAAAAAAAACATTAAAGAGCCAGCCAAAATAATTTCTTATGTTAATAAATGTTTTTGGTTGATTGCTCACTATTACTTGTCTTTAGCTGTAAGTGTGCAAACTTAAAAATGGCAATTCTACAGATTTTTTATTTAACAATTTTAAGTCTTTTTTTTATACAGTATTAGAAATACATTAAAAGATGCAAATAAATAAATCATTCCTTTTTAAAATAAAACATTTTATACTCTAAATTTCAAAAGTGTAGCATAAAACTAAAACTATACCACTTGATTTTGGCTCAAACGTATTTATGTCAATGTAAAATTACACTTAAAACAGCAGTTGACCAAAGTGCGTCACAATTTGCACCGTCATAACATAAAACAGATATTACAGCTATGAAGGTAAAATACAGAAATATTAAACATAAAACGGAAAACGAATTGAATAAAAGTATAAATAAAAACAGCAACTCAAGCTGACAAAATTTACAAAGGTTTTATTTTATCTTTAATGCAAAATGTATACTTTTTGTGTACAGTTTTGGCTTATGAATGTTTATTTTTTTTCAGAGTCTTCATATTTCATTTAATGATTAATCGTTTCCCAAATTAGTTGACTATTATTCTAGTAATTGGATTAATCGTTTCGGCAGTCGCTGCATCACTGCTTATCAGCGCATCGTTTGAGTTCTGCTTTGCCTAGAGTTGGGTTGTGAAGGTAACCGGTCCAGGAGGGAAACCCAGATATATCTCTTTCTCTCTCTCTGCCGCTCATATCTGGAAGAACCACGGGTGATTTCAGGTCGGCAGAAATATAAAATCTGTCTGATCTGGGGTTTCTTTCCTGTGTGACCTGCTTGGAAAATCTCCAAAGGGAAACTCCCAGGAGGCTTTGCAGGAGCAGTGGCACCACTCTGAGTAGGGCTTTAGTAAATGCTTTAGTATTTTAGCAAATGATGCAGGTAAAATTACTTCTAATATCAACATTAAAGCTCAGCTTACATTTTTAATTATCTTTCTACATTTTGCCTTCCCTCTCACCTCAACACATGGATAAATTAGGCTTATTTCTTGTCACAATAAATCAATTAATCACATGATAAATTAAAAACAACTCAATAATTTCAATTTGTATAGTTTATTGTTTTTCTCTTTTCTCTCTTTCTACCAAAAACTGGTTGGTAAAAGTCTTCAGTCTGGTGCTTTTGTCTTAACTAGCCCCCTTTTTTAAAGGATAATTTTATTTACAGAGACTTTGCAATTAATTTTATGTGCTTCTCTTGTTTTGTTTATTATTTTAAATATTTAAAATGTCTTCCAGTTCCAGTGTTGCATGTTGATTAAAATTTAAAGTTTATTCATCTTTGAGACGGTGTTCTTGCATTATATTATTTGAAAATGCTTTCAAAACAACAATATCGTTTATTGCAATAACCTCTGGGACAGTTTATGGTCTAGTGAGATTTGTTATCGTGACAGGCCTCTTTCTGAGTAACATTTCTTTTCTAAACTACATTACTGCTCAGAGCTTAGAGTAAAACCTTATTTTTATTGTATTTTTTTATATGAAAATGTTGTCCTACTATACAGTGATTTATCCCTCTGTTGCTGCTTGGAGTTGTAACATTTTTCACCCTGTTAAATTCACTTAAAAATGCTAATTTATTCCCATCTACATGTTTGATAAAGTAGCTGATTTTGTAAAGACGCCCATGCTGAACTTCTGTTTCTCCTTTCAGACTCGCTGTTCTTGGGAAGTTGAATAACTTAGTTAAAGAATGGATCGCAGAAATCAGTGAGTTAAAGGTACGTCTGTCTGTTTCTCGGATGCTGATACCGCGAGTTCTGCCATCGTTTTCTCTCACTAATCACTGTTTCTGTTCTGCAGAACCTTCCACCGTCTGCTATTAGTTGTGTTGGAGGAAAGATTTTTACATTTGGTTCATACAGACTTGGAGTTCACACAAAAGGTACGTCGTTATTGCTGTAGCATAGTTAAAGCTAAAGCCCTGGGTGCTGCGTTGCTTAGTTCACAGGTGCCAAACTCAAGGCTTTTATCTGGCCTGTTATCTGGCCCTCTAGATTCTAGACTAAACACTAAATGTGCTTAAATAATATCAATCAAATCAATTCAGTTTTTATCTGTTTACTGCCAAATTATATCAGTCAGTCCCTCCAGTTTCTTGAGAATTATCGTGGAAATTCACGCAAAATCAACAAATTCCAGCACTTTTTGAGCTAATACATAATTTTGAGTTTATTGCTGATTTTTCTCAAATTATAAAAAACTGTCTTACTTGTACTAAACAGCTGCTTCAGCCTTAATTGCTGTCAGATTATAGTCCGTGGTCTATACAGCGAGTAATAAAAAGTCGCATTTACTGTCATAAATGCGCAAATATTTTCAAATTAATTCCACAAACACTTGGATTTTTATTGCAAAAAATCACAAAAAGAATCACAAAATCCTGGATGGACTGAAAAGCTGTTCAACATTATTTAATTTTAAGAATTTATTAATATTTTAAAAGGTTTTATCAATACATTCTGGCTCAGAGGGTTCTTTAAGTGCCTTCCTGATCAAAACGAAAATGAGTTTGACACCCTTGCATTCATTCAGTTCACATTAATTTATATTCTACTTTATAATTTATATTATATTTATATCCTGCAGATACTGAGGAGGGGGTTAAGTCTTTGAAATCAGAAAGTATTTGAAACTCAAGAACTGAAGTTAAACACAATGCTGTAATGTTTTTTTTGCCATCAGAGCAGATATTTTAGCTCGAAAGATCAAAGTGCTCATCTGTTATCGGCCCTTTTTCACTTTGCGGTGAAAAGGGATGGAGCATTCAGCCAGTTATAAGCAGGCGTCTGACTCCATTGTGTTTTTAAAAGCTCAGTTTGTCGGCTCATTAGAAGCTCTGGCCTGCTTTGTTAGATTCTTTTGTTCTTGTGTTTTTGTGGTCAGTGAGGACTAAACCGTTTGTGGCCATCTGCTCAGAAAAACAACACGAGCAACTGCAAAAGGTCAAATATATGCATGCAAAACTCACCTACAGCTCTGGAAAAAATGAAGAGCCCACTGCAGTGAACCCCATTGAAAACCTGGTTATTCCACCAAATATTGATTTCTGAACTCTTCTTGAGTTAAAACATTAGTATTGTTGTTTCTAAATGAATGTAAACTTGTTTTCGTTGCGTTATTGGAGGTCTGAAAGCATTGCATCTTTTTCGTTAACTTGACCATTTCTCATTTCCTGCTACTACTAAATTTTTGCTTGGTATTTTAGGAGACATGATGTCAGAAGTTCATAGAATAAAAGAACAATGTTCATTTTATTCAAACATAAACTATAAAAAGTAAAATCAGAGAAACTGATCATTTTAAGTGGTCTCTTAATTTTTCCAGAGCTATATAGTGGAGGAAATACATTTATTTTATACTATTATTGGTAGAATTTTAAGAGTATTTTTTAAAGAATACTACTCAGGGGTCCCATTTATAAAACATTGCATAGGATTTATACTAAAACTGTATGTCCACCAAAATATCAAATATCTCATAAATATTTTTTAAATGCGTCATAATTGAGTTTGTCTTAAAGCTGCAGTTTGTGACTTCTATAAAATGAAATATATTTGTTTTACACATTTGCTGAATCTGTCTCCATGCCATGGTGAGATATAAATGTATTAAATTAGTACTAATTTAATACATTTATTAAATAAATTTATAAAATTTATGAGTTTCATAAATATTAATGTATTAA
Source organism: Brachyrhaphis roseni (assembly GCA_903066815.1). Lineage (NCBI taxonomy): Eukaryota > Metazoa > Chordata > Actinopteri > Cyprinodontiformes > Poeciliidae > Brachyrhaphis > Brachyrhaphis roseni. The sequence continues at coordinate 13,129 of CAEFZY010072051.1, forward strand.
ATTAATCTTAATTGACTTAATAAATTAATTGATTCATTTAATATGGTATCAGCTAATCTGTTAAAAAATCAAGCTCCTCTTCCTTCTCCCAGTAGTAAGTAGAAATAACCAATCAGAACCAGGAGGCGGGTCTTAGCACTGCTAATCACCCTGTCTCCCTTGCTCTCTGTTTCACTGCAGCTAGCATAGCTTGTTGTGAATGCTAAGGCTAGTTAGCATAGCCACGGCTGACAGCGCTATTTCTCTGACATTAGCATATTTAGCAGCAAGTACATGATATTGATTGGCAGCGCTAAGCCCCGCCCCCTGGCTCTGATTGGGTGATTTTGCTCAGGACAGATGCATTTCTTCAGAGGAAATTGATCTTTTAACAGATTACATGTCATAAAAAACTGTCACAACATGTTGAGCATTTCAGCAAATAAGTAAAAAATAAAAAAATGTTATGAAGTTATGTACTGAAGCTTTAAATCTTTTAATTATTTTTCTGTACGTTTTTGTAGAATATTTATTGAATGTCTTGATGGTGATAAACTGATACTGAGAAATGTTTACACATTTGTGTCCTCACTTTTGATTTCACTTGTTGGAGATCAATATCTTCAATGTCAAAGGCTTTAAAAGTGTTTTAACTATTGAACTTAATAACGCTTAGTTGAGGTTTATTATTATTATTTGCGCCCGTTGCAGGAGCTGATATTGATGCCTTGTGTGTGGCGCCGCGGCACGTAGAGAGAACGGACTTTTTCCAGTCTTTCTTTGAGAAATTGAAACAGCATGAAGAGATCAAGGACCTCAGGGTCAGTATTTAAACAACCTTTGTGTGTTTTTAAAAGTGAAAGTTTTTATATTATGTTTTTGTCTGTTTCTCTTTTCCCCAAGGCTGTTGAAGATGCTTTTGTACCTGTGATAAAATTCAAATTTGATGGGATTGAGGTGAGCCATAAAATCACAGCCACACAGTTACCTTTTTATTTTTAAATATGTGTATTGTTTTTACAGTAGTATCACAAAATATCATGGTAAAACTCCATATTGTTTGCAGATTGACCTGCTTTTTGCCAGATTGGCCTTACAGTCCATTCCAGACAACCTGGACCTGAGGGGCGACTCCATCCTGAAGAACTTGGACATTCGGTGCATTCGAAGCCTCAACGGTACGTAGCGCAGCTCGGATCGTGTTTAGTTGGCGTCCTGGTGCTTTGAGTTTATTAATTAGACTTTGTTGTTGCAGGTTGTCGAGTAACGGATGAAATTTTATACCTTGTGCCAAATAAAGAGAACTTCAGGTTGACATTGAGAGCCATCAAACTCTGGGCGAAACGTAAGTAAATCTACACCTGATAAAATGTTTAAGGCGAATTCAGAGCTGGGTAATAACCCATTGAGTAGTTGAGTAATGTTTTTGAAATAAATTTACTTTTGGAGTATTTTTACTACAGTGTACTTTTGTTTTACTTTAACTTGAATAATTTTATTATCAAGTTCCTGGATTTTCTACCCACTGAATGAAAAACAAACATGTTTTAACCAGAAGTTCACCAAAGACTCAGACACACACCTGAGGTTTCTGTTAAAGTTTATAAGTTTTTTGCCTGATTTTATTATTTTTTGTTACTTATATGAATTATTGTCATTTTGGTCCTAAAAATACCAAAATTTCCACTTTATTTTATATTTTGATCCATCTGATTATGTAATTTTTTAAAATATTAAATGACTATAAAAATAATTTATAATTTATTTATATATAATATATTATCATCAAATATGATCATTTGATTGATTTAATATCAAATGATCATTGGTTAATCATTTAATCAAATGATCATTTAATAATCACACACATACTTGAGTACTCAAAAGTAGTTTACTAAAGACTCAGGTACTTAAGTACTTGAGTTTAAGTACTCAAGAACTGAGTAGACTACTTTCAAATTGTCTACTCAAGTACTCAAATGATCAAGTAGTACTGAAGTACTCAGACTCAAGTAATGAGTAAATTTTTTACCAAATACTTTTTTTACCTTTACTTGAGTAAGAGTATGTTGAAGTAGTGATGCTCTTACTTGAATACAGTTTTTGGGATATTTACGACTAAACTTTTCTTGCGATCTTTGTGGCTGCAGGTCGAGGGATCTACTCCAACATCCTGGGTTTTCTGGGTGGAGTTTCATGGGCCATGCTGGTGGCCCGGACCTGCCAGCTCTACCCCAACGCCGTAGCCGCCACACTCGTCCATAAGTTCTTCCTTGTTTTCTCAAAATGGTGAGTTCAGAGGTTCATCGTACCTCTGGTTAGTTTCAGTTCTCCAGCATTTATTTACTGTGTTTTTATGATTTCTCCCCTCTGCAGGGAATGGCCGAATCCTGTGCTACTGAAACAACCCGAGGACAGTAATCTCAATTTACCTGTTTGGGACCCCAGAGTGAGTACGAGCGGTGGTTTGTTTCTGGACGGGTTTTAGGGAGAAGCTTCTGTTGTGAGCATTTTATTCTGCTAGGCAAAATGCAACTTTAGCCATTCAATAAATATAAACAAGAACTGCAGAAAAGACTCTGAAATAACTGATTTATTTCAGTTCACTGGAAAATATTATACAAACTCTTTTTTATCATTTTGAAGAGTAATTTATGTAGAAGCTGGCTGTTTCAGAGTGCTGCAGCCAAGAATTCTGATGGAAAGTTGAGTGGAAGGAAAAAGTGCACAAGTAACAGATATAACTGCAAAAATCATGACGAAGAGTTTTTGCAGTTATATCTGTTACTTCAACATACAGATGTATCCAGAATGTATTTTTATTAGTGTTCTGTAATTACTATTTATTTATTTATTTATTTTAGAAACTCAGGTTTAGGGGTTTATTAGCTGAAACATTTATCACTCTGTGTAGCAAATCCATATTAATTTTTACTTTTTTAATTGAGTTATGATTGAACTACCTGTAAAATTCAAATTCACAAAGTTGCATCTGTACTTTTGTAAATTAGATTTAATGTAGACATGCTAATGTTAAAAGCTCTTCTTTATTTGGCCCAGTTTGATTTTTACTTGTGTTCAATAGATTTCTCCACCAGGGGGCGCTGCAGCATATTTTATCTCTCAACCAGGGTGTGAGCTGGTACTTCTGTTAAAAAGAAATAAATGTTTATTTGCTCATAAATCATTCTGCTACATAAAATAAACTCACTTCTTCAAACTTTTGTGTAAAGTTTTGTGTTCCTTCAGCAATAAATGCATTTGAATAATTTGTCTGTCTTATTTTAATTTAGTCCAAATGAATGAAAACTCATGGAAAACATTTCTAAATTATGCAAAAGCTTTTTTGGGAGATGAAGACTTGGAGAAATTATTTTAAAAAGTAAACAAAATTGTAATTCTTTGTTCTTTTTTTGTTGTTATTGTAATGTTTGTACTGTTTAAATAAACAATAAATATCCAAATGTAGTTCTGACCTGTAAATGATGTTATTTTCATACTTAGTGATTATTTACTCCTCATTTGTTTATTTTTTGCTTATATTTAAATGTCTTATAAATACAATTGAACTGACTATTCAGACATTTTATAGCATTACATAGTTTTAGAAGAGTTCTAACTCAGTTCTATTGTGGTGTTAAAGTTTATAAAATTGTTCTCTAATTTCTGCACATGAAGGAGGACATGCAGTAAAAACATGGAAGTAGTCGTAAGTTAGTTTGTCCGGCAGCGTGGGTGTGTTTGTGTTTTAAGTTCTCGTCTGTAAAGAGAAACTAACTCTTGTTCCTCTTTTTTTTTTTTTTTTTTTAAGGTGAACCCGTCTGACAGATACCACCTGATGCCCATCATCACGCCCGCATACCCCCAGCAGAACTCCACCTACAACGTTTCCACGTCAACGCGCACCATTATGACGGAGGAGTTCAAACACGGTAACGCTGCTTTGTTTTCCCGGGGACATTGAATGTGTCGCAACGCCAATCCTCCAGAGCCAGACGTGAGTTTGTTGTTGTTTACGTAAACAATCCAAACGCGTTCGCGCTGGATGTATGGCAATAAAACGTCCTGTCTTATTAAACCTTAATGTTTTAAGGTTTCTCTAAACTTCTTATTTTACTGTTTTAGACAAAATGTGTACTTTGTAAAAACCTTGCTAGAACAATAAGTGGACAAAATTTTATTACAATAAATTCAATTTCAATCATTGAGCTGTTGCTTTTTTAAAAAAGCAAATTTAGGCTTGCCAGCTGTGATAAATCCAATGATGTTTAATCTCTTCTAAAATGTGTCACTTTATTAAATAAAACTGAACAACCAAAACCAGAATTCAGATAAACTGAGATATCATATTGTGTGTTGTGCTGCACTATTAATTTTGTTATACATGTTATTGTGTAATGACAATAAATCTAATCTAATATTCAAATAGTGATCTCGACTTTATTTTAACATTAAATAAAGTTAGTTATATTAAAATATTCTATGAAATATTTTAATATTTCATAGAAATTTGCAAACATTGTAAATTTAGGTGAAGATCGTGTTAAGATATTTGTAAATTACATTTAATATTTACATTTTAGTTATTTAAATAAATATTTAAATATTACTGAAAAGCCCATTTATTTCAGGAGTTTTATCATAAAGTGAAACAAACATTATAGATTAATTACACACAGTAGGATGTTTTCTAACATTTTCTTTCTCTTAATTACAGTTAATGTAAACATGACATTTAAAATTAGAAAATAACATAAAACCATTGCAATATATATATTTTTAGAAACAAAAAACATGGGATTAATGAAAAGTATGTTTAAAGGGTCATTGTTAGGTATTTTCAAGGCACATAATGAGACATTACAGCAAAATCAAGTAACTGTTTCCTTCAGTTGTTATTAAAAACAAACATGTCTTAAAAGAAATATAAAGAAAGTGGGCGTCTGTCTCTTTAAGAAAGTAATCACAATAATGCTCCTCCATGAAGCCATTGAGTACCGTTCTTACGGTACCCAACGTAAGAATTTTCTAATTGCTGCTGCTGCTAGTCTGTAGGAGCAGAATGAGTGTTTGGCTCTCGAGGATCGGACTCTGAGACTCGTCCCTCAGGTTGACCTTGAGTCGCTCGTCTGTTTGTCATGAACAGGTCTCAGCGTCACAGACGAGATTCTGCAAGGCAAAGCAGAATGGCCGAAGCTCTTTGAACCACCCAACTTTTTCCAAAAGTACAAGTATGTCTTCATTGTTTATTTTTGTTCAGATGTATCTTACACAACCAGAACTGCCTCCAACGCTTGAGGAAGAGGTTTCCTTTACTCAAAAATATTAAAACGCAATGAAAAAAAGTTACAACCACACAGAATTAAATGTAGACGGCCTACATAACGGATCAAATCTAGATTACTGATCAAATGTTTTAAGGTTTCTCTAAACGTGTTTTGTCCCGACAGGCATTACATTGTTCTTACTGCCAGTGCATCCACAGAAGAAAACCACTTAGAATGGTAAGTGTTACTGGTGATCCTCATTTCTACTCTCTGAGCTCAACTTACCCAGAAACAAACAACGTTTCACTCCGTCGTCTAATTTAATAGAAAATTAGCCAACTTTCAATAAAAACATGATTTAGTAGGAAATGGCAGCTGCTTCGCTCTTAGCTGTAAAATGTGCATTAAAAAAATTAGAAGATTTTTGTTTCAAGTCTTGAAAAATGGAGCCCACTGCACTGAACCCCATTGAAAACTTCGTGGTTATTCCACCAAATAGTGATTTCTGAGTTAGAACATTAGTTTCTAAATGAATATAAACTTGTTTTCTTTGCATTACTTGAGGTCTAAAAGCCCTGCATCTTGTTATTTTGACCATTTCTCATTTTCTGCTAATAAATACAAACGTTTTGCTTGGACTTTCGGCGACATGTTGTCAGTGGTTCATAGAATAAAAGAAAAATTTTCATTTTCCTCAAACATAAACCTATAAAGAGTAAAATCGGATAAACTGATCATTTTAAATGGTCTCTTAATTTTTTCCAGAGCTCTATATGCATCCGTCTGGGCTTTGATTGCAACACCTATTTTTGCAGATGTTTTGTTTCCATTTTGTAAACCTAGAATAAGCTGTTAGGGTTCATTGTTAACATAAAGTAGAGGTGGGAGAAAAATTATTTTATTGATTTAAGCAAATTTATTTATTTATTTTTCTTTTTAGAGTTAATTATTGGAAAATCTATACTTTTTATTATTATGTTTCCCTATTTCACCGTTGAGCTACCATCTTGTTTGACAATATTTTCTTCTTATTTTGACTTTTAAATCAGGTCAGTTCTCAGAAGGGAAGGTTGAAACGAAACCAGTTTTTGAAAATGTTTTCTGTCATTTGTAATTTCTTTTTAAAGAAAATAAAATCAGATTTTATCTTTTAGCCATATCATCCAGCCTTGACATAAAGGTTTCTGCAGATCAGAGTTCATCTGTTAAACTTAAATTTTAAAGAAGATGAATCTCACGCTTCATCAACGCTTCTCCCAAGGATCGGCCTCGTAGAGTCAAAGATCCGTGTTCTGGTGGGAAACCTGGAGAGGAACGAGTACATCACGCTGGCTCACGTCAACCCGCAGTCTTTCCCCGGCTCCAAAGAGAACCGCAACGAGTGAGTCCCCGCGCTAACGAGAAGTCCAGGTTGGGTCCTGAAAACGATTAAAATTACTGTTTTTCTGCCGCAGAAACGACTTTGTCTCCATGTGGTTTATTGGGATCATCTTCAAGAAGGTGGAGAACGCAGAGAGCGTGAACATCGACCTTACGTTTGACATCCAGTCCTTCACAGACACGGGTACGGCCTCCAGACGCTAGCCTAGATTAGCATAGATCAGTGGTTTACATGCACTGATCATGATTATCACTGATTCTGGGTTTTTATTGATTTATTTAAAATATTGGTGGTACATTGTTAAAAATTGGGATCACAAATCTAAATCAGCAAGAGATTTTTGTAGGTGGGCAGAGTCCCCAAAAATTGTACTTGAGTAAAAGTAGCACTACTTCAGCATATTTTTACTCAAGTAAAAGTAACAAAATGTTGTAAAAAGAATAAAAAGGTATTTGGTAAAAAGTTTACTCAAGTACTGATCAAATTATCAATCATTTAATGTTTAAGTATTACATAGTCAGATGAACCAAAATATAAAGTTTAAGTGGACATTTTAGTATTTTAAGCACCAAAATGACAGTAACTCGTGTGAGTAAGAAAATCAGGCAAAATAATTTTTTTAAATCTGTTTCTTTGATTAAAAAACTTATGAAACTTTATCAAAAACTGAGTCCCTCCATTGCTAATTACATGTGTTTCCCTATAGTGTACAGACAAGCTAATAACATCAACATGCTGAAAGATGGGATGAAAATTGAGGCGACGCACGTGAAGAAGAAACAACTCCATCAGTATCTCCCCCCCGAACTGGTGCAGAAGAAGAAAAGGGTTTGTTGTTTTGCTTTATTTTGTCGCTTGACGCGTCTGTTTCTTGTTTCGTTCATTCTTTCGTTCTTCTCCTCCGCAGAGCATAGCGGAGCTGAACCGAAGCTCGAACGGTGGAAGTTCGAAGCGGATCTCCCTGGACAGCAGCCACCTGGACAGCTCCAGAGACACCGACTCAGGGACGCCTTTCAGCTCCCCGAGCAGCAAACCTCTCAAACCCGCGTCGGACACAGAGGAAGGGTGCGCTTACTTTTTAAACGCTGCGTTCTGTTCCTCCAGAAAGTCGAGATCGCAACTGCTGATGCAAATTCACTCATTATTCGCACCTTTTACGCAAATCTGACCAATCTCCTTAACGTTTCTTTTTCTTCTTCTGTGGAGTTTAACTGCAGTTTTTATCCACAAATCTGTTGCCACCAGTACTTAAGATTAGCTGTACTTCAACATATTTTTACTCAAGTAAAAGTAAAAAGTAACTATCCAAGAAATGGTAAAAAAAAAAGTATTTGATAAAAAGTTTACTAAAGTACTGAGTAACTGATCAAATTATCATTTAATATTTAAAAATTACTTCATCAGATCAACTAAAATATAAAGTTAAGTGGATGAAAATTACAATTATTCATACAAGTAACAAAAAATAACTAAGTTTTTCAGTTTCTTTCAATGAAAACTGATGAAACTTTAACGGAAACTGCAGGTCTGTCTGGTGAATTTTTGATTAAAACATGTTTGTTTTTCATTCAGTGGCTAGAAAATCCAGAAATTTTACTCAAGTAAGAGTAGAAATACTCCTAAAAGTACTTTATTTTTATTTTTATTTTTTTTTAAGTTACTCAAGTAAATGTAACAGAATATATGTAACTAGTTACTCCCAAACTCTGATTAAGGTTTCTGTTTTAAGAAAGTACTTGGAAATGTTATTTGTATTATATATATTCATGTAAAAATCCTCTTTTTGCAGAAATGTCAACATTTCTGTCAAACCATTTTATGGCAAAAATTAACATAAAAAAGTTGCACTTTAACTGAAACTTTTTGAAGGAGGTGCAGCAATAAAAAAAAAAGCCAACATCCTGGAGGACTGATGGTTTTTGTTTTTATGTCTCGTAAAAATCCGTCTTTCCTTCCTTCCAAAAATCTGGTGTTGACTTTGTTCCCTCCCTGTTCGCAGAGCGAGTCCGCCAAAGCAGCTTTTCCTGGAGACGACTGCAGCACCGAGCGCAGCCGCCGCCACGCCTCAAACCGGCGCCACCGCCGCAGCGCCAGCTGTGTCACCGAGCGCAGCGGCGCCGGAGCCGGCTGCATCAGCTGCAGCTACAGAACAAGGTGAGTTCATCTGATTTTGGTTTGATCGACATCGGAGCTCAGAGCATCAGCAGCTTATCTGAGAAACTGGCATTTCCAGTTGAACTTGAATGCATCACAACTTCTCACAATCAATTTATCCTTCCTTCCTTCCTTCCAAAGAAAACATCTATCCTTCCTTTCTTTCTTCCTCCCTGATGTCACAGGTTTCCTCACTGCATCATTTCCTGTGTTCAGTTCCTCATCTTCTATATAACTGATATTTCCCAGTGGACCCTGAACGCATCGCTCCTTCTCCTCTCAATGCAGACGCCGCTCGCTGCTCGCCGCCTGCCGGATCGTCCGTCAGCGGCGTCCTGAGTGACACGGTGAAGCCCAGCGCCACCAGCAGCCCCAAGGAGGAGCCCAACGGCCTGGAGGAGCCCGCCGCCGCCACCACCGCCACCAAGAGGCCGCACTCGCCCACTCAGGACGACTTCGCCAAGAGGCACAAGGACTCAGATGTAAGTCTTCGATTCTGAACGGGTTCAGAGTTCTGGGGCAGGTGAAGCTAACTGGATCCTGTGTTCGGCTGCAGGTGGCGGCCAGCGACGACTCGACGTTCAAGGAGCCGTACCCGCCGTCGTCGGACTGCAGCCCTCACGGCGAGGCGCCCAGCACCGTGAGTCGTCCTCCATTTTGTTTTCTGCTGCTGGATTTTAATTTAGGGTTGGAAAAGTTTGGAAAGAAGACCTGGAATTCAATACTCAATTTTCATTTCTTACAGCTTTTTTCTCCAAACAGAAACACTTCTACACCTCCTTCCACCCTTCTTGTCTTCCTTTCAATCCTTCCTTTCTTACGTCATTTTGCTACTGTTCTCCTTCCCTCCTTTCTTTCTTTTCTTATTGTCTTTTCTCTTTCCTCCTTTCTTTTCTACCATCCCTCCATTCTTCCTTCCTTCCTTCATTCCTTTCTTTCTTCCTTCTATCATGTCTTTCCTCCATCTTTCTTTCCTTTTCATCCTTTTACCTTCTGTCCTTTTCTTCCTTTCTCCTTCCTTTCTTTCCGTCCTTCACTCATTCAATTCCTTCCTACTTTTCCATCCTTTTTTCCTTTTATTTTCTTTCTTTTTTCCCCTCTCTTCCTTCCTTCCAGAAACTCATCTGCTCATCGTTTTCATTGAATCTCTGATGTTGATAAATTATCTGAAGTGAATTTAACCTTTGAACTGATCGTTTTTCAGCTGTTTCCAGATAAAATCTCAATGTTTTGATATCAAACCGCCGTCGGATCTTTTAAAGTCTTGTTGCTGAACAGAACGTTTCTTCTTCTTCTTCTTCTTCTCTCCGCCAGCCGCCTCACTCTGGATCAAAGGCCAAACCCATTTCGACCATCGATACCTCGAGAACGCAGGTATTTAACTCCGTTTTATTAAACGTTTTGGTTCATTTTTATCTTTTAAATGTTCCTGTTGCCGTTTTCAGAGACTTCCCAGCATGGAGCTGCCTGACGCCTCATCGCCGCTGCCGGCCAGCAACAGCTGCCGCGTCGTGAAAAACTCCATCAAGCTTGCGCTCAACCGTCACAAGTAACAGATTTAACCCGTCTGAACGTTTCTGGTTTTCTGGGCGACGCCGCTGAGGTTCTGTCTGTGTCTGAGCAGCGTCACGCCGCCCAAGCCGCCGCTGTTCGAGGGAACGCTCAACCCAGATGCTCCGGCCGCCAGCGAAGAGAAGGGCATGTCCATTCCTGTCATCGGATCAAGTGAGTCCAACTCTCATCCTTACAGGAAAATGTAAAATAAGCTTCAAAATATGAAAAACGCAAATTATTACCAAGTACTTTTGTCTAGTTTCTAGTGCAAATATCTTAGTAGACTTTAAATAAGACAAAAAGTAACTTAAAATAAATTTTTCTGTTAAATATGAGAGCTTGTTTTAAGTAAATAATTCCCTAACATTAGTAAAAAGTTACTTTCCCGTTTAAGTGACAGAATTTTATACACAAACGTTTTTAAATATAAAAGGATATAATTTGATGCAGTGTGGAATCTTATACAACTGTTTTAAATCTTTAAACCATTTAAATAGGAAAATTGATTTCGGAATTAAAAATGGTTGGAATCAGAAATGGTGTCTGAATCAAATAGTTTCTGAATCCAAAATGTTTTGAAAATTGTTTTTGAATTGAAATTTGTTTCCTAATTAAAATACTTGCAAATCAATATTGTTTCTGAATCCAAAATGTTTCTGAATTGAAAACTGTTTCTGAATGCAGGATTTTGATTTTAAAATTGTTTCAAGATTTTTTGAGTCAGATTTTTTTCAAGTCAGAAATAGTTCTGAATCCAAAATTTTCTGGTTCAAAAATGGTTTCAAAATCCAAAATCTTTCTGAATTGACAATTGCTTGATTAGCAATAACTTTCAATTCAAAAACAATTTTCAGAAATATTTCTGAATCTGAAACCTTCTGATTCGAAAATTGTTCAAAAGTTATTTTTGAATTAAAAATTGTTTGTGATTCAAATTTTTTCCAAATCAAAAATTTTTTCTAAATCAAATCGTGACCCTAAAACTTTGAATTGAACTTCTAACTTTGCTAATATTTAATATATTGAATATCTATTTTAGTATATTCTAATATCTTTTAAATCTTCTTTCCTCGGTAGAACATGCGGTCCCTAAGCATACAGCGCCCCCTGCTGGCAGCTCCATCCCCACCCTTGTCAGCCGAGTCGTCGACCCCCTGAACGGCGCGACCTCTAAACGACCCCACTCCCCATCGGTGGAGGAGCAGGCGAAGCGGCTGAAGGAAACAGAGAAGGCTCGGATTCACATAGCCTGAACAGACCGCATGTGAACCGCACCGCCGCAGTGGGCGCCTCCAAACGGCGACATTTTGGATCATCTTCAGGTCAGTCTGTGTGAACCGTGACGCAGCAGGACGGAAACGTCGGCGCAGACGTTCCGGGTTTTCTTCCGGCGGTCGGCGCTGACCCGCTCAGAGACACGAGAACTACAACAGCAGTTTTTTACTCCGTCTCCTCTTCCTTTTCCATCTGTGTTTCACAAACATAGTCATGGGAGATGAGCTGTTCTTCATGTCAGATTCCTTTTTTTTCTTCTTTCTTTCTTTTTCAGATGATGTTTTAATAATAATTATAATAATAAAAAATAGGCGCTTCTTATTCACTCTGCTGGAGAGAGAGAGAGCTCATGTTTGGTCATTTCCTTCACACCCGTACTGTAAATGTCGATGTACATAACTTTTTGTCTTTAAAAAAAACACAAAAACAAAAGATCATCAAGTCTTTTGATTATTCTATTGTAGTTTTATCTAAAAAAGAAAAAGTTTAAAAAATTTATTTTTGTTTTTTTGTTTTTTCTTTATCGCTTGTACCAACAAATCGTCTCCATCCCTGGAATGTTTCCTTTTCTCTTTTTTTTTTTTTTTTTTAGCCGCTGTATGAGTTCGGTAAGAACAAACAGAAGCAGCCTTTACGACAGGAATGGAGAAATGTTTTGTTTGTTTGTTTTGTTTTGTTGTTTTTATCTTTGTCACATCACAGAACGATCAGCCACAACGCTGCGTACCGTGTCTCTGTCCCGTGTTTCGGTGAGTTCTCCGCATAAAGATCAGCAGGTAAGCGCTACCAGGATGTGTTTAATACAAATTTGGCATTTTTCCACCTGATTGGCAGAAAATCAGGAGAACTGGATCCACCACATCTGTACTGTTACGACGGAGTGTTAGGGCCACGCTGAGAAAACACGAATAATAAAATTACAAGAATAAAGTTGCAAAATTGGGAGAGTGAAGTCGCTGAATTGAGAGAATTAACTGGTAGTCATTAGAGGAATAGTAATATTGCAAGAAGTAGTTATAAAGTAAAGTCATTACTTTATAGCTGAAGTAATATTATGAGAACAAAGTCAAAATATTCTGAGATTAAAGTTGCAGGATTATGATTTTATTCTTGTAAAATCACATCTTTATTCTGGTAATTTGACTTTATTCTGGTAATATTACAACTTTATTCTTACTATTCTCAAAATGTTGACTTTATTTTCATATTTCGGGTTTATTCTCGTATAATTTCAGCTTTATTCCCTCATTACTTTATTCTCATATATCTTGACTTTATTATGATATTATTGTGATACGACTTTATTCTCATATAATTTTGACTTTATTCTCTTAATATGAGTATTCTGGTAATATTACAACTTTATTCCGCCTTTTCTTGAATTGTTGACTTTATTTCCATATTATTTTGGTTTTATTCTGGTATAATTTCAACTTTTATTCTTGTAATATTACGACTTTATTCTCATTACTTTATTCTTGTCTAATTTTGACTTTATTTTCTTGATACAAATTCATTCTCATAATATTACAACTTTATTTTTGTAATTTTATTCTTATTCTGGCCCTAGTTCTCCGTCGTGATTCTGTTTCTCTCCAACCTCTGACTGTAAAGACTCTTTCGGATCAAACCGAATCTCGTTTTGGTGATTTTGTTTTTTGTTTTGTTTTTGTAGTTTAAGAAAATCTTTATTTTTTTTTTGTTTTGGATGACTGGCTGGCCGTGTGCAAGCGTTTAACGATGGCTGTGTTGACGTGTAAGAGAGAGAATATTCCCTTTGTTTCGGGTGCTAACCCTCTGCGCCTCCTGTGGAGGTTCTTAGAAGGCATCTTGTGGGTCCACAGGTTGAGTTGGGTGTCAGTGGGAGTGGGTGGGGTGTCCGGAGATGCGTCCACTCCCCTCCCACCCTGACCCGCCCTGTAGACGCTGAGTGGCTTTGTGTTTGATGTACGTGTCGAGTGATGCTACTACTGACGCTCTTCATTAATGCTTCTTTATTTTTCCAGAATCAGTTTCCCAAACTAAAATGTACAGAGGGCCGTTTTTTTTTTCTTTTCTTTTTTCCAAAAAGGCATCTTTTGTCATTATTGGGGGTTTTCTTATCACATTATTTATATATGCATATTTGTACCATGTGATCTTTTTGTTTTAATAGCATTCATAGCAGCTAGGTCTTTTTTTTTTTTTTTTTTTGAATATCTGCACCACTCGGTTTCAGACGATTCATTTCTGCTGTTCAGAAACATTTAACACAAGTCATTAGATGTTTGTTTCTAAAATGTATTGAAAGGGTATTTTTGTATGTGTTTACCACTTCCTTTAAATGAATCATACATCCATTAAACCCCTTAAAAAAACAAAACCGTCTGCCTTTATTCATTCATTTATTTTCTTTTGATGTGTTACAGCTGTTAAATATTTACTTAAACTATTTATCCTAAAGGGAAATTAAATGTTGAACTATCTTCAAAGCGTCGCCGTGGGAACGAAAGACCTCCAGTAGCAGTCGGTTTCGCAGTGATTCTGAAGAGGACTCTGACTGAAGACTGTTGCTTTATGACACTCATGACATGCTAACCGCTGATTCGCTGTGATGTTATGTCTATTTTTATTTGAGCTTTTGTGACGCTAATCAGCTCTTCCCAGTTATAAAAACAATACCTTGTTGCCATGGTTACCCATCATAACGATCCGACAGCAGAAGAATGAAAGCAAAAATCCTTCCAGCTGCACTGCATCCAAAAACATCTCAACCAAAAAATAAATAAAAATATAAAAGAATCAGAGCCAGTCAATATTTCATATTGACTTTTTGTCTAATTCAGTTTTAGGTTTTGGAATGTGTTTACTAGTTTTATGTTTATTTTTTCTATAAAGAACAAAGTATTGTGACTGTTTTTTTTTAGTAATAAACAGGTGACACCTTTTTAAAAAGTTTTCAGTTATTCTTGAACAACCAACTGACTGGAGTTTTATCCCAACTTCTGCTGCCGCCATTTTGTGGACTAGCGTTAGCGCCACCAGGTGGATTATGGAGCGCCGTAATTTGCTGACAACTGACGTAAAAACAAAATCACATCAGTTCAAAAGACTGGTTTGTAAACACAAAAAAATGAGAAAAATCTGTAATTTAAAAGTTTTATTTTGATAAACATAGTAGAGTTCCAGTCAGTTTTCCCCAATTAGTTAATGTTTTTATTTTTATTTCTGTTAACCAAAATGTTTTTCTCAATTTCACTGTTTATTTAACCAATTTTAGCTATAGTTATCTTGATGAAAACATTAATTCTGAATCAATGGGAATGCATATCACTCATTTTATTTAAACTTAGTTTTTTTCTACTTTTTTTTTTTGTGATTAAGGTTTTTCTTTAGTCCAAGCTAACTAGCAAGCATGGTGGTGGTGTCATGCTATGGGATTGTTTTACTGTTAGTGGATGAAATAAAGAAATAACTTAAAATACACATGACCTCAAATCTATCAACAATGATTGCTTTTACTTTACAAGAGGCATTAAAATTGCTTTGGTATTAAACATATACATTTTTTAAAAAATCTCAGAATATTTGCTGGTCAAATACCAAGTCAAGACAGATTTCAATAAAAGAGGAAAAAAACGTATCAATGACATGTTCAATGACTACTTCACTTAGTGAAGTAGTAATTTTTCTACTTCACTAATTACCTAACTGGTTCCTTTCGATTTTAATTTGGGATATAAACTTTAAAGGGAGGCTCAATACAAATATATACATTATTTTTTCCACACTGACCTCTTTACATAATTTATTTTTAAAACCATTTGCAATAAAGGTACATAATTAATCATAATTAATTAGAATATGCTTTCAATGAAGACCATTTGTCTTGAAAAATTACATTTAAACAGGTATTTAACAAACTTCTGAGGCTAGATTTCTGTATTTTTTATTGTTGGCATGATGCAATATTCTAATTTTAAATATGTTTTTAAAATCATATCCACCTGTATGTTGTTAAGCTATATAATGTGTTAAACTTAGTCATACAGTTTCTGAAATAAATGTACCTTTTAATTTATTTCAAATTATGAGTTTTATATACATATACGTACTTTTTTAATATGATAATCCGGACACGTTTAGGATCGGGGGTGTTTCAAAGTCTTTCGTCACCGTTTCTCAGTGATGCGGAAGTGCTAGCTAGCTAGCTGGTAGCATCCTGCTCTATGGCGAAGCCCCGCCTCTCTAGAGCCTTTCGAGGCTTCTGATTGGTCCATTGGGGGAAAACTGTGACGGAGGGGGGGAATTCCCCCCTCCTGGACCGCTTGGTGAAAAACATAAACTGGTTGATCTCGCTCACTCTCACTCATTCAGTCCGCGTCTTACCGACGGAACACGACCCGGAGAACACGACTCGAAGTGGGAAACTAGTTCGCACCATGGACGGTGAGTAGCGCCAGTGTTTATTCACTATAATGAGAAGAATGGGCGGTTAGGATGTGGAAACATAAGCGCAACTAATTTATAGCAAAAACTGAAATACTAACTGGAAAAGTTGATTGTGTATTAACTGAAGTAGTAAATACAAATAATTACTTTTTTTGCAGTATTTCAGCTGCTGCTTTGCTGCAGTCTGTTTATTTTATTAAAATAACAGAATCTGCACTATACTTTGTACTGAATCAAATGTTATTGCTGCTACTTTTTAAATATATGACTAAATCTCTCATTTTCCCTCCTCAGTTCTGATGCCCTCCATTCTAGAGGGTGATCCACACCTCAGTAAGTCCATTTTATTTAAATGTGTTATTGCTTTTTATTCTTTTTATCTTTAAAAGCTGCTATTTTTCTCCCACCAACAAGTATTAAAAAAGCAATCTATATTTATATGCTGTGTCATTTCACTTCCTCTTTTGTTTTACTGGCAGGGATTACTTTTTTCAGACTCTGCTTGTTTTTTTGTGATGGCCAGTGCTTCTCTTTCACTGCTTATCTTCACATTTCATCCATTTATGTTTGGTTAGGCGGGTTTCAGCTGCATGATCAGCTGTGAACCTGCAGAACAAGCTGGTTTTTTGTTTGTTTGAAATGCTAAAAATTTTTCTTTATTTGTTGATGAGCTGGTTTGAAAAGAATCTGTTTCCTTTTAGTGGAAAGAGTCGCTCAGTTGTCATTTCAAACTGGATTTTTAGAGTCTTAGTATGGTGGTAACAGTGTAATATGTGAAGAACAGTAAATGTTTCTCAGATCAGTTTTGGTTCCTCTCTCACACGGGTGTCATGTGCAGTCAGTTTTGTTTCAAGCAGAGGAGTCAAAAAAATGCCTTTTCTTTTCAACACGGATGAGGTTTGACTTGTTAGTGAGCTCCGGTTTCTTGATTTGCAGCCGCAAAGAAGCCTGTTTGTTCAATTTAGTTGTGCAAAAATGGTGGTGAGCGTCTCTAAATCCGTCCAGGATTGCAAAAACCAAAGAGTTTAATAGTGCTTATTCTTATCTTTAATCAAACCTGACATAGAAAAGCATCTGTGACAACCTGCAAGCTGTGATTCGAACCCTGACACTAAAGCAGCTAAAAGGAATCCATATTGTGTGCAGCTGTGTCACAATATGTAAAATGCAACATTTGAGTTTAAACTTCCAAGTTGAGATCTTCAAATTCATCTAAAATTTAACCTTGTTTAAAAAATACATATTTATCCAAAAGGGAAGTTAAACATTGTCTTAATCCTCTCAAAGTATCTTCAAAGAGTTGTTGTGGATGGTGATGATGCTCCAGTAGCAGTCAGTCCTGCAGTGATTCTGAAGAGGCCTCTGACTGAAGATGGTTTCTGTTTGAAATGCTAACAGCTCAGTATCTTTACAACAGAGACTATATTACACAGTACCATGTCCTGGAGGATGCCATCACTGCTAATCCACCTCATTTGCTTCTGCAGTTTCTTTTTAAATCTTTGTCAGTTGCTATGGTTAGACAGAGAGATGTTGGAGTAGGGGATGTGATCATTGTCCATCATGATTAATGGAAGAGATGGTTTAATCTGTTGTAGTTTGGGTTTTTGAGAGGAGTTTTTCACAATATCAGTGTGCTTGGTGATTGCCAAAACATTCAATATTGTAGGGAAAGATGTTTCCCTAAAATACAAATACAAATCTTGTATTCTCATATCCAATAATCAGCTACAAAATTTGGAAAATTTGTATAAATTAGATTAATTCCAACCTACATCTTCAGAATGAGGCGCAGTCTTAGGGTTCATTCACACCAACTTTATTTAGTTCACTTTAAATCAAATTGTAGTTCGTTTGTGTAAAACGTTTAGTTCGTTTGGAGAATTGGACTTTCGGCCAAACAATCTAACTCTGGTCCGCCTACAAAGCGAGGTTTCAGTTTGGTTTAAGTGGATTCTGGTGCAGTTCAAAACCATATATGAACACCAAGCAAACCAGAGACCGCTCCAAAAGTAGGAAGTGGACTGCGGCGCAGGGCAGTCTGGGTAAATACAACCAGAACAAATGGTGAAATGGGTCGAAATCCTACAACTGCTAAAATCTGACGCTGCTCCATTTTTTTTACATTTCATGAAGAGGGAAGTTGCGCTCAGTGTCTTCGTATCGTTTCCTTCTGTAGTTATTGGTGCAGCGCCACCACAGGCGAGGAGGTGAACAGGTTTTTCGAACTGCTCAGTGTGAAAGCGAACCGCGCCAGAAAATGGAACAAATGTTGCAATTTTTGTCCCCAATCAAACTGAATGTAATGCAGAGTCAGTTCCTCCAACAGGAGAGAAAAAAGTCACTCAGATTTCTTCCTCTTTCCTCATTTCAGTGGCTGAGCCAACAGTCCAGATCTTTGAGCAACCCAAGCAGAGGGGGATGCGCTTCCGGTACAAATGCGAGGGTCGCTCTGCCGGGAGCATCCCCGGCGAAAAGAGCTCCGACAACAACAGGACTTACCCCAGCCTGCAGGTCAGCCACAAAATCCACCGCTCTGCACCAGAGTTTCTCTAAAAATCACTCGCAGATCCCAGGAAACTTTGATTTTTGTCTGCAGATCCTGAACTACTGCGGTAAGGGGAAGGTCCGCGTCTACCTGGTGACGAAGAACGAGCCATACCGTCCGCATCCGCACGACCTGGTGGGGAAGGACTGCAAAGACGGGTTCTATGAGGCCGAGTTCGGCCCCGACCGCAGAGTGATAGCGTGAGTCCACCTCCGGCTTCAGTCTCGCTCTTCATCAGCACTCAGTCGCAGAAACAATCACTTTCTCTTTGGCGCCGTGTGAGCACATCGCCACATTCCAGATTTGCTCCCTTTCAGCAGCATTTGGTTTGTTAGTCGGTTTCAAAACGGCTCGCCGTGCAAACCGAAGACCTCCTAGCTGCATCAAAACAAACCCGTACAGCAGATTACACGGCAAACTTGCATTTCGACATACACACAAAGCATATTTATCAAACCCATGTCTGTGATGAAGATGGCAATATGGGAATTCCCCGAGTGACATCATCCTTATTTGCCGTGCTTCAGAGAGAGAAAACAAAGTTTGTGTGCGAGGACTGGAGCGTGTGTGAGAGTGTGAATGAGTCAGGATGTTTTAGTGCATGAAATTTGTATATCCCTCTCAGAGTTCATTTTATAAATAAATTCACAACTTCTGCCCGTCATATTGTAATGACTGATGAATATTTGAATGCGTGTTGAATATTTGTTGGAACATGAAACACCGAGTCAACCGGACGGGTGAGACGCTTTGCGTCATCGCTTTGACTTTTAAACACGACCGTATTGTTGTGTTTTGTTTTTTGAAAATCTTGCGTCACTCAGGTTTGGTCCAATCATCTTTGTCTATTTTAAATTCAAGATGTCGCAGCAACTGTTTCTTAATCGTTGTGTTTTTGACAGTTTCCAGAATCTGGGCATCCAGTGTGTGAGGAGAAGGGAAGTAAAGGACGCCATCCTTCAGAGGATCACCAGAGGGATCAACCCCTTCAACGGTGAGTCGTGTTTCTACGCTGAATCTCTCTCTGTTCGCTTTTCTCTGCAGAAACTGACACAAATGGAGCAATGCACACATTTTAAACATTTAGTATTTATCAAAAATTATTTACAATAATTACAACACATAATTAAGGGTTAAATACAACTCTGGGGAAAAAAATTAAGAGCCCCATTGAAAACCTCCTGGTTATTCCACCAAGTATTGATTTCTGAACTCTTCCCGAGTTAAAACATTAGTATTGTTTGAGGTCTGAAAGCATTGCATCTATTTCGTTATTTTCTGCAAATAAACACTAAATTTTTGTTTGGAATTTCACAGACATGTTGTCAGTAGTTCATAGAATAAAAGAACAATGTTCATTTTATTCAAACATAAACCTATAAAACAAAATCAGAGAAACTGATCATTTCGAAGTGCTCAGAATATTGAAAGTCTTTTATAAAGTGTTTATTAAAACTGTGAGTTTGAATCTTTGTAAGATGCGTAGATGTCTTTAAAAACATTTTCTCTGTTTTAAATCGGTTCACCAGAAGAAGAAGAAGAAAAGGAACACCTTACTGTTGTTGTCGGATCGCTAGAGATATTTGGATGTTTTTGTAGATTCTCACTCACAAATTAGAAAGATGCAAAGTTAAACTGATGCGCCTCTGCTCTATCTGAAACCTTTGCAGAAAATTCAGAATGTAATCAGTTGGGCGAAGCTCGTTTTTTCTGTGTTCTGTTTCCTGTTATTATTTTGGGAACATGTCGCCAGGCCTGATCACCAATTTTTGAGTCTTTTTTTGGTCCGACTCCAATAGCAAGCCAAACAAAATTAGCTAGAGACTTGATAGAACTAATAAAATGTGGGCCGAAGGTCAGATCTGAGGTGTTGCCTGTTTATCCAGACCATAATAGATCTTGTTATGTTGTGTTTAGAGAAGGTCTGAAAAAAAAACCCCTTCTGTCAGAACGCACTTCTGAGAATCAAACGTATTGTAATCCTCTCCTGAAAATAGCTCTATGAAAATCTCATTTGCACTTCTTAGTTTTTCAAGAACTTACAGTAACCAGTTCGTCCTTTGCTCTCCACACGTCTCGCCGTTGAAGGAACTTGGTTTTGAAGTAAAGGAGTCGATTCGACTCTAGTTATAATCTTCACTGACCAGTTTTCAGCAGTAAACTTTTGTCACAAAAGAATCTGAAAACAGGATTTGGTCTTTAGCTTGTGGTCGGTCAGTGTGACCTGAAATAACAGCTAAGAGATTTTTCTGGTGTAATCACAGGAATTGTAAAACTACATACTCCATTTGGAGTTGGAAATAATTTGATTTTCCAGTTTGAAAATTAACTGGAGGCAATCTAAAGGCATAATTCCATTGCTATTGCTAAAGTTGCTAACAGTAGTTAGCTTGGTCATTTCGCTAAAAAAAAACAGTTTTTCTAACCATTAGCTCAACAGTTTAGTTTGAGATCGTTTTTCAGATGCGGTTCCAACTTCAGAGCTCCCTCTTCGCTCTTAGAGTCTGAATTTATGAAAGAGCTAACGGCCGAGCTAGCTTAATACTCGTTCTCTGTGTGACGTTTGTGACGTGATGTATTCTGAAATCTATCAAATCTTAAGTGTTACAAGGCTGGCTATTAAGTTTTCTTTGCACACTGCTTTGACTATAAGCTTGAAACCCAGGTTAATAAAAGGCTAACTGCTTTAGCTGTTAGCTATTTAGCTATTAGCAACAAATCAAACATTTAGAAAAATTTACTTTCAACATCACAAAATAGACAAACTGTTTTACAAAGTACTAACAGAGCTTGAATGGTACAAACTATAAATGTTTAATTAGTCTAACACTAAAATCAGGACTCATGCTATAAGTTACGCTATCCAAAACCTTGTAATTTTATTCATCTTTTTACATTAGAAAAAGAAAATAAATATTATATAACTTCTACCTATTAAGTCCTATTTTTAAGCATTCAAAACATGACTTTAGTCAAAACTATTAGTGGTTTATCTGCTGTTGTTGGACTGGTGACTAATGTTGGCTAACAGATGTAGCCGTGGTTGAAAAGCTTGTAAAAGTTTTACATGCTAGAACATAATAAAACCGATCTATTTTTTATTATTATTATCAGACTTGGAATATTCAAATGTGCCCTAACAGCTTACAAAAACAAGGGATAAATTAGAATATTTATGTAATTTAAATAAAATAAAAAAGCTTTGTGTGGGAAGCTACTTTTGCATTTCCAAACAATATGAGGGAAGTTAACAGCCAGCCAGCAGGTTTGCAAATTAATATTTGCAAACCTGAACTGACTGGAGTAATGTTAAAAACAAGTGTAGACCAAAAGGTTATTGTTGGTAAAAGTGGTTCTACAAGGTTTGGATCATTCTCAGATTTATTTACTCTAACCTGCTTACATCAGTGCCACAAAACTGCTTTACACTGCAAAAACACAAAATCCTGCCAAGCATTTTATGTAGTTTCTAGTGCAAATATCTTAGTTTACATAAATAAGACAAAACTCCCAAGTAGCTTTTCA
This sequence comes from Brachyrhaphis roseni, assembly GCA_903066815.1. NCBI lineage: Eukaryota > Metazoa > Chordata > Actinopteri > Cyprinodontiformes > Poeciliidae > Brachyrhaphis > Brachyrhaphis roseni. The sequence continues at coordinate 35,243 of CAEFZY010072051.1, forward strand.
GAAAGTAATAGGAGTTTGTTTTAGTCAAGAAATCCTTGATATTAATAAAAAATACTAGATCCACTTGCAGATTTTTTTCCCCTATAATAAGACATTTTTCCATGTAATAAGTGAAAAAAATAGTATTTTTTCATCAATATTGACTTAAAGCAAACTCCTATATCTTGCTAAAAAATAACTTACAAGTAAGTTTTGTCTTATTTCAAGTGTACTAATATATTTTCACAAGAAACAAGACAAAAAACACTTTGTGTTTTTGCAGCGGTTTAATGGTTTAAGCTTGTAGAATCCACAGACTTTTATCTACTAAATTAAAAGTGAATCTTTGAGCTCTTCTGGTCATTGCTTCTGGTTTTCCTGCTTTTGCTACCGAGTAAGGTGTTCAAAACAATTCACAAGAAATGTTTTCAAACTTTAGTTGACCCAGTTCTCAGGCAACTGAGCAGATTTTCCTGCCATCAAGTTGAAAATCCGCTGCCTTGCCGCCACCGTGCTATCTACACTGTAGCCATTTCCTTTATGTGCTTCTTTCATTCTGCGGTCCTCCCGAGCAGACACGCAGCAGTTCTCGTGTACAAACAGGCGTTGAGCTACTTCCCCATTCTTGGTCACAGTTGCTCAATTCAGATCAGTGCAGGAGGCCACGTGAGAGCTGGGAATGCAGGATTCATTAAAAGAGGGAGGGTTGAAGCGAGGGGCTTCCCCAGCTCTCAGAGATGATGATAAATGTCGGGTAGGGAGCTTTACAGGTCTGTAAAACACGACTGGTAAATAGGAGGTTTGTGTTCAGCTTTAATTTAGACATATGCTTTAAACCTTCTGGGTTTTGTCATCAGAGTTGGGTAGTAACGCATTACTTTTACTCAATTGGATTTACTTTTTTAGCTTTTTTTTTTTTTTTTTTTAAAAAACCATTTACTTTTACTTTACTGTACTTTTTACTTTTACTTGAATAATTTTGTTATGAAGTATTTCTACTCTTGAGTAAAAATTCAGGGTTTTTCTACCCACTGAATGAAAACAAACATATTTTAAACAAAAATTCACCAATTAAAGACACACACCTGCAGTTTTTGTTAAAGTTTCATAAGTTTTTTATTGAAAGAAACTGATTTGGAAAATGTTTCTGTCCTCATTTTGTTATTTTTTTGTTACTTTTGGTCCTTAAAATACAAAAAATTTCCGTTTATTTTTTTAAAATATTAAATGACTGATAATTTGATCATACTTGAGTAGACATATTACCACATACTCCTTACTTTTCTTTGAGTAAAAACATGTTGAAGTATCACTACTTCCCCCACTATGGTTAGATTTGAAAACCTTGCATTGACTCCTCCAAGTAATTCTTGCCATTGTGGCTAAAAGATCAGAATAATATGCATTAAAGTTTGTAAAATAGGGTTTAATCTTTATGTTATGTTGTAAATTTACCAAAATAAATATAATCTGAATCTGAATCTAAAGTGCTGCTGTTGTCACAAAATGACTCCAAAAGAATTTCACAACTTATGCAAATAACCTTCTTAGATCTTTGAGCAGCAATGTTTTAAATTATTTACTTGAATTGATGTATATTTTGGAGTCAATACTCCAGAATAACTGGTATCAAAACCGCCCCATAGCATAATCCTGCCTCCACCATGCTCAACAGCAGTTACAGTGTTGTTGGGATCAACAATTTATAATTTCTTGATTTTTAAAAGCTCATTGTAACTCTACGTTGTATAAAATCTTTCCTGGTGTTGATTGGGTCTTGATTTTTTTCAAAACTTGAAGCTTGTACTCGACACATGCGTAGCTGCAGCAGAGCGTAACGGGCAGCTGGAAGTCAAAGACCTGCTACTTAAAGCAGTTCACTTCTGCTTTGAAACTCAGCTGCTTCCTGTGTCGAGGGAAGATATGATGGTCCCCCTCCCTCATTCCCAACACGTTTGTTTTACCATCTTTACGCTCGTACACAAACCTCCTGACCCCTTCAGCCGCTGATTATCCATGGGGTTCTGCTTTATTACTCTTCTGTACGTTAAATCTAAACTTTCATAGCTCTCTTATAGGAAAATGTATTCATTTAGTTCTTTTTTTCATCCATAAATCATCTTTTTGTGATGGGCTCTCCTGCAGTGTGACGAGTGTTCATATTTCAAAACACTCAAAAGAACGGCATTCTCAAAGATGGCGTTCTTTTTCCGCCATCTTTGCTTATATATCTGGCTCCACGTTAGAGCGGCGCCCTCTGCTGGATGGAGGCCAAACCGCAACACTAAAAAAAATGTCTAACCAAGAATTATCAGTCAATCAATTGAGAACTAATTTTAATTTAATAAATGATTAATCACTAATTAATTGTTTGAATCCCTAGTTGTATTTTATAAACTTGGATCACCACCTGCTCAGCAGATGACACGATGACACCTGTGTTGCTGTGACGCAGTAATTTGTTTCTGTGTTGCTTTTTGAGCGTGTCTTCAGTTCATTGTGGTTGTGGTGGCGCACCTGCCAATACTCACTCCTGTAGCACAAGACAGGAATGAGTTTTGAAGGAAAGTTCTTAGTTATTGACTAATGCATGTGGTTACAACCACAAAATGTTTAACTTATTGACAAAACAAACATCAAATAAGGTCGATGAAGGGTGGTCTGCTGCTGTGGTCTGTTTTACTGAAGATGTTTACCTGTTTACGTACGCTAATCATGATTTTCATATAAATGTTGAGATTTTTGTGATTTTATTTGAGTTATTTTTTAGGGTGGAATAGTAACACAACATACAACTGTTGGGATCTTTAAGGAACAAAACCCGAGTGCAAAAGTTATTGTAAACGAGGTCAGAATTACCCTAATAACACTGTCAACTGTCAAGCATGGTGATGGCAGCATCATGATGTGGGGCTGTTTTTTGGATTGATCGGTTAATCCAAAAATAATCACTAGATCAATCCTACTCTGTATTGATGTTAAATCAAGCAGGAAGATCTGAGCTTTTCACATGTTGATCTTAAAAGTATTCTAATTGCTGCAAATGAATCTTTTGCTACAAATAATCAAACATTTACTAAAGGAATGCTATGTTATTGAATTTCAAGCAATACAATTTAATTGTGTAAAAAAATATTGGTTTGTTTAATGTATTTTTATGCAATAACGGAAAGGCAAATCATCAGAATTCACCCATTTATTTATTCGACTAATCGTCAGAATAACCAACAGAATAATCAATTACTAAAATAATAATTAGCTGCAACCCTAAGTGAAATAATGAACAAGGACTTCTTCTAAATTTTTTAACATTCTGATTGTTTGAAATCTGTCTGTGCCAGGAATCTAACCCACTGAAATTAAATATGCAACCAGAATTAGTCCATGATACATTTTGCTAAGGGAACCATGAAACAGACCCACAGCATGATCCTGCCACCACTATTCTTGACAGTTAGTGCCATGTTCTTAAGGTAACTTTGACTCCGTCTGGCAAAAGAACAGTTAATCTAACTCTCACAAGGCTGTCTTTGCATATTAAGGCAATAAAAACAGAAAATGAAATTATATACAGGTTGTTTGATGAACTTAGAAACTACTTTGTGCCTGGCGCTCGTAAAACCACTAGAAATGTGCACAGCATCGACTCTGCAGCTATGAGTACAAGGTGCGTTATCGTGGCTGAAAAATGTTCCACGGTGGCATTTGGGTAACGACGAAGAGGCTGAACAGAAACCACGCTAAGGGAATCTCTGTGTTTTGCTGTCAGATATGGAGGCTACCCTACTTTGACTTAATGACGTCTGCCTGACATGTTTCTGAATTCATCTATTCTGTGCAGACATCAGGAAGATGGGGCAACATTGCCTGGAGTTATCATGTGAAACTAAGAAATGGATGCTGGTAGAAAGTGTTTCCCCTTTTTTATTTCTCTTAATTATTAATCATCCCCACAATACTTTTCTCTATATATTTGTACTGTGACTATGTTCACACAGCAGGCAAATGCAACCCAAATCCGCAGATTTTTCACTGCAAATTCCAATATTTTCACCAATAAAAATCCGACCTGGGCCACTCCCATATGTGGTACTCAATTGGATACATATCTGAGTTTTCAAAGCCTATGTAGTCCAAACAATGCTGCATTTTATCCGCCTTTTACGTCGTTGATGTGACGTCATCTGCGCCAGAAAAGGCCAGATTCGGTAAATTGGGACATAAATAATGGCTGGAAGTTATGATTATGAATTTATGAAAGAGATCTGTGTCACTGAAGCGCATCGCATCACCACCCCTCCGAATAGTTCCGATTATGGATCCAAATTTACTTCTTTACAAAAATGTCTGTCAATTCTCCACCGCTGTAATTAGTTATGCTTTCTTTTTATTAGTTCCCTTCGTCTTGCTGTGATTTAGTCTCCATTCTGTCAGCTCCATTGCTGATTAAACTTTAAAAATCGATCCGTAAACGGCTCCGGTCCATTATCACTTCCGTAAACAGTGCGCTGCCGCGTGACGTCAACGTTCTTCTTTTGCGCATGCGGGGCGCGTTGCCTACGTAAACCGTTCGTTGACGCAGTATCCTCATTGAGCTCGGGTTTAATTAGTTGTATGAAACGACCTCGCAAAAATAAAATAAATAATTTTAGCAACCAAAAAGGGGGGAGAAATTGCGCATCATAAGACCTGTAGTGTGAACATTTGGCGATACAGCTATTGCACATATCCTAGTAACGGTTACTTAAGCGCCAGAGACACAGAAACACAATGTTGCAAATCCTAAAAGGTGGAGAAATTGTGAGTCACGCAGTGGAGACACTTTGTGGTGAGACCTGGCACCTGCCTACACTTCTTTTTCGCTCTCACAACAAGTCTCCCACAGTCACGCTAACCACTTGTGCCCCACAGCAAACTAACACCCGCCCCTATCCGCGTTGCCCCCCGTCTCTCCCCTGGCAACATCATCTGCGTACAACCTGGCTGTAAACTTAATGCAACCCAGGACGTCGGCTAATAGCGGCCCCGCTTTCTTTTCCACCACACACACCAACACTCCCCACTGCAGCCACCTACGACCCACTTTCGTGCACCTGTCCAGCGGCTTCCTCGATCATCGCACTACACCAACACTTTTGCAAGTAGCGATCAGCCCAGCTTGTTCCGTCTTCAGTTCCATCTCCGTTTAATTTCTCCCTCCTTCAGTTTCTCCACTGTGTGTTTGTGTGTCTGCCACCTACAAGCACATGAACCTGATGACCCGACATAAATCTGAGTAAGAGCCGAGCTGCTGCTGCACACTGCTGTGCACCTGTAAGTTAATGTTATAGGCATCCAGGAAATAAACGTGTGCAAATATGCGTGTGCAGCTTTGCATTTGGAAAACCTTCCCTTTGGCTGAGTATCGTTATTCTTTTGCATATTTAGCAGATAAATTTCCGTTTTTGACTACTGGAAGAAAACAGTTGCTTTTGAGGAGCATAATAATCTGAATCCAAAAGGGAATGTGTTAAAGCTTGTAGTCAAGTTTTTTTAAAAACAGATGCGTTTGGTCTGAAAGAATACCTGTAACATTTTTTCAAAACGTCCGATTTATCTGGGAATACAATCCAAACTGCTTTATTTGCCTATATCCAACTTTTTCACAACTGTTTTCAAAGCGTACTATCATGTTTTAAACACAAAGTATTTTTGGTCCAGTTTCTAGTGCAAATATCTAAGTACATTTGAAATAAGACAAAACTAATTTACAAGTAATGTTTCAGCATAATCTAGGAGCTTGTTTCAAGTCAATAATTTCTTAATATTGACTAAAGACTGCTAGTAACAAGTGAAATAATCTCCCAGTGGAATAAGACAATTTAACTTACAATATGGGAATACTGGACGTTGGCTCAAACCGGGTCAAACAGCAGCAAATCTGCGACAAAATCCCTAAAAATAAAAGAATCATTGAGTTACAACTCAAATATCTTACATCTATTTTTAAGTAGTTGCTGCCAAACATGATTCGATGAGCTGTTGGATTTTGGGTTGGTCTGAAGGTTTGGGAAAGCCTGAGAGTCTGTTAACCAAACAGCTTTAATCAAAAGGTTAAATCTTCACGTCAACCTCAAAAAGTATTGATGTTCGATTGTAACCGAGGACGCCTGATTGCCAGGAGAGACATTTTCTCAGTTCTTCTTTTTCTCTCTGTAAACAGATCAACGTTGAGATGAGCAAAACACAACAGGCCTGAGAAAGGCGGAGCTCAGCTTTTGCGTTAAAAATGTCCAGAGTGTCAGTGAAGTGTCTAACTGTTAGATAGCCGCAGGAATCTTCAAAAACCTTGCAGCCAAAACGCACAAAAAGGCGCTATGAAAGTCTTAGAAGACGTGTCCCACCACTTTCACACACGTCAACAGCCGCCGTGGTCACTCGTGCAGGGAGCCTCGTCTTTTGCTCACCGTCTCACGCAGACGCTTCTTTTCCACTCTGAGGTGACGTCGCACGGCGTCACCGTGGTGACAGGTTGTAGGCGGGGATGGCCTCACTGTGAGCGAAGGAGATAGAAATTGAGAGGTGGAGGAAGAGAAAGTAGGCAGATGTGAAAGCCTGATGTCGGTGTCGCTGCGTGGGCGTCTCTCAGTGAGAGCTCTCCCTTCAAGGTGTGTGTGTGATGGTGAAGGCGGGATGTGTGACGCTCTCATGTAGATGTGTGTGTCTGAGTGCAGACGATGTACGGCGAGCAGGTTAGCAAAAGAAAGGTGCATCTGAAATTTATACGGCCTCAACGTGAGATGTTTTTACAGTATTACCACTCTGACATCATGCAGGATTGTTATTATTATTATTATAAGTGATAGTCTTAGTCATAAAGATAATTAGTCCTTAGAATAATCAGTTTTCCTTGAACTTTTTTGAATTTTCAAGTTATTTTTCTGTATTTTAGTCAGAATCTACAGATTATTTTCCCAGAACATATTCTACAGGTTACTAATTGGATTAATCACAATGAATCGATTATTTAAATAACCATAAACTAATTTAGTAATGAATCAATCATCAACTGGGGCTTGCACATTCAGAAAAAGAGCAGCAATTAAGCCAGAACTGTACAAACAATATGTACATTTTGCATTTAAGATAAAAAAAGAAAACAGTCTTTAAATATGTTCTCCTCAAAACCACTTAAATGTTTCAATTTCTGTAACTATCCAGTTATTAATTGTTTAATGCAAAACATTGTTTAGATTTAGATAAATCAAGCAGAAAGGGCTGAACTTTTCACATGGTGATGTTAGAAGTATTTGTTTTTAGCTGCAGATGCATCTTTTGTTGAAAATAATCACAGAAGAAATGCTATGCTATTGCATTTTAGGCAATAAAAGGAATTTAGTTATTTGTTTATTTGCATATTTTAAAGTTTTTCTAATATTTAAAGAATTAGCAGAATGTACCAATTTTTAAAGATTAATCAACCAAATATACTTAATAAAATAACAAATTTCTAAAATTATTGTTTGCTGTTACTTTACCAGAAATTCAAGTTTTACTTTCCAAAACCTATAGATCCATTTTCAAGAAGTTACTTGCTGCTTTCCCCTCCAAACCCATAACTTAAAATTGACTTTAATTGAAACTTAAAGATTCAAATGCAGAGAACCACCGAATGTTTGATGCAGATTATTAAAGACTGTCGGTTATATGTTTGCGTTTGTCTGTGTCGCCTCAGTGCCCAAAGAGCAGCTGATGCAGACGGAGGAGTACGACCTGAACGTCGTCCGCCTGTGCATCCAAGTTTTCCTGCAGGACGAAACCGGCCACTACACCCGAAGACTCAACCCCATCGTCACCAACCCCATCTACGACAACAGTGAGTGCCCTGAGCTCGAACTCCATCAAACACACCAAAAGTCGTGCTAGGTCTAACCGAAGCTATGGAAAACAGCGCTGAATGGTGAAGTTGGTTTTAGGGAAATGCAAAATGGCGTACATGTCAGGTTTAACATTAAAGCAATATATTATGTAAATTCATAAACTTCACCCAATGTCTAATTTTACAATGCACAAACACTGAGACTGGCAAAAAGCTGCACCTACAGTGTGTCAAAACCTTTGTGCATGTGCCGAGTCTATTTTTTCTCAACATGGTTTCACATACAGAAAGAGGAAGTTCTTTATACACATCAACCCTCAAACAACACCGTTACCATGGTGCACTTCCTCTTCCCAAAGCACACATGACTTTACTTGCTTAGATCTCAGCTGTCAACCATCAGTGCTTTCACCTCAAAGCCGAGGTGCAAATTTCAGCAGCTTCAATAAAGTCGACAAGAAATATCAACTAATAAACAGTTGCTAGGGCGTTCTGTATGGACATGTTATATTTTCTTGTTTCTGTGTGATTAGGAGCTCCAAACACAGCTGAACTGAGGATTTGTCGGGTCAACAGGAACAGTGGAAGTGTTAAAGGAGGTGACGAGATCTTCCTCCTGTGTGACAAAGTACAAAAAGGTACAAACTGCCACAGTCCTAAACAGTTTATCTTAACCATTGGTTGCATTTCTAATGTTTCGGCTCTGTTTTGCATCTTTTCTCCACATTCATCTCTCAAATCCACTGATTCATTTTGCTCTTCATTGCCATTTGTGCCCATCTCTTTGCATTTGATTCTGGTTTTCAGTAGCAATACATAACAGCCTGATCTTCCTGGACCGATAGGTTGCTTTCTAGAAACTCGCAGGTTATACTATATTACACGTTACACTATGGGAACTTTCTAGTTATTTTCCTGAATGTACATGTTACTTTCTGGTAACTTAATAGATATTTTCAGGAATTCATTGTCAGGGAGCTTAGTAGTTCTTTAACCGAACTTATAAATTACTTTCTGGAAACTTACTAGTTCTTTCCCTGAACTTACTCAATCTTTTTCTGACCTTATGATACTTTATGGGAACTTAATAGCTGTTTTCAAAACTTACATTACTTTTAGAGAACTTAGTAGTTCTTTCCTCAAGCTTTCATATTACTAGTTCTTTCCTTGAACTTACATATTACTTTCTGGAAACTTACCAGTTACTTAACTAAACTTACATGTTACTTTCTGGGAACTTGTCAGTTTTTTTCAGTAGGTTACATGTTCCACTGAACTTGCATGTTTCTGAGAACTTACTAGTTCTTTAATTGAACTTACATGTTTCTAGTTCTAATTTGTATATTACTTTCTGAAAACTTGAGAACTTAACTGTTTTTTTTCTGGAAATTTAAAGTTAATTTGATCTTATATGTTCTTAAGAACTTATTAGTTCTTTCCCTTAACCTACAGCTTACTTTTGAGAACTTAGCTTGAACCTTACAAGTTATAATAACTAAAGTAAAGTTTCAGAAAGTAAACTTTAGGTTTTGTGACAGAACAGACTGGATTATGTATTGCTACTATCATCCCATCATCTCTTTTCCCAACAGATGACATCGAGGTGAGATTTTTCTCCTCCAACGGATGGGAGGCCAGAGGTTCTTTTTCCCAAGCCGACGTTCATCGTCAAGTGGCGATCGTGTTCAAGACGCCGCCGTACTTCCACACCAACCTAACCGAGTCGGTCACCGTTCACATGCAGCTGCGCCGACCCTCCGACCAGGAAGTCAGCGAACCGATGGATTTCAGATATCTGCCCGAAAACAAAGGTGATAAGAAACTCTCGTCACGTTGTTTCTGTTAAACAAGACTCCGTTATTCATGAAAACTTCTGTCTCCTCTTTAGACCCCTACGGCTACAATGAGAAAAAACGCAAAATAGAGGATTTGTTTAAGAGATCGGGACTCACAGGTATGAACTGTGATCCTGTGTATTCTGCTGCAGTGATTTCACTCCAGTTAAATTCACTAATAATCATGTTTCTCACTTTCTCTGCCATCTTTAGGAAGTCCTTTGGCTGGTCTTCAGATGCCCAGGCCAAAGGCTGTGCCTCACAGCCCAATGGCTCACATGAGGAAAGGTGACTAGTTTTATATTTAGTTTTCATACAGAGGCTTGAATTTCATTTAGGTGGTTTCTAGGTTTGGAAAGTGTTTCATTTCTGTACAGAGTACCAGAAAGTGACTGATATTCAAACTGTTTTGTAGTAAACTACAATCTAGCATTTCATTAAAAGCTTAAATTTGGAAAACGTTACAGCTGAACCAGATATTTTCATACACATAATAAAAAGAGATAAAAAAAAATTTTCATTATCTGAAGTTAAATAAGACTAAACTTCTCTTGTTTTAAGTTAGTCAGAATTACAGAAATTATTAGAAAACTTTGCCAGATTTTTTTTTATTATTTATTTGTGTTTAAATATTTAATATGAGGAGGAAGGTCATTTACTTTAACATGATTTGCTTGGATTGTTTCATTGTAATGAATATTTATTATTCTTAATAACTCAATCATTTATTGATTGTCTTATTTTTTTGTTGAACTACATCGGCGTATTAGGGCCACATTAAGTAAATAAAAAAATAAAGTTACAAGAATAACGTCATAGTATTAGTAAATAGTATCTTATTCATAAGCAGTAAATAGTATTACTTTATTACTAATTCATAATATTACGACTTTATTCTGGTACAAATTTATTCTCATTATTTTATTTTATTCTTAGTGTGGCCTTAGTTCTCCATCATTTTAAACAAAGTTACTAAAATTGCTAGATTTTTTGTTAAATTAGCGTTTTGTTCTCAGACCAGAGAGGAAGTTCAAAACATGAAATTTTGCTTTGTTTTAGTTTAACTTGTCCCTGTTGTTGAGTTTACAATACCACCACAAAAAATATTAAAATTAAATTATATTCTATAACAGTGAATTAAAACTCTTTATTTAGTTTATTTGCATTGTTTTTACTCCAAAGTTACTTTGAAAATGCTTGAAAAATGATATTGTGGTAAAAGTGTACGAACCCTGTCTCTTATTTAGGCGAATAAAAGACCAACATCCACTAAAATCAGTTTTTTCTTCTTGCCCAGACCACGGTGCCATGTACCTGAGGCAGACCGCGGCGCCCATGACCCAGCGGACTCCAATATTTAACCAGTCCTACCAACCGCCAGCCCAGGCCACCGGCGCCATGATGACATCACAGGCTCATAACGTACAGCTCAGTAATCCGTGGGTCAATCCAGCCTCCCCCATGATGGAAACGGTCACCATTAACCCATCCATTGGCAACCACCCAAACAGCAGCAGGCAGCACCAGCCGAGTCGTGGAACTGGTTACAAATTGGACCCTGGCAGCTGTGAGAACAATGCCCTCCCTCAGCTTTCCATGAGGGATCTGCAGTGTTTGGACACGGTCGTTCATGGGAATATGATGAACCCGACCGAATCCCAGCTGCTGTTCCAGCAGCAGCATCAAAGAGACGATCTGAACTCTGATTCCCAGAACCAAATGGCCAACCAGAGTCAAGGTTTCCAGAACACATGGCAAGACTTCGGTACCGTCCCACACGCTCACAACAACACCAGCAACTATAACGGGTCGGTACCAGCAGACGGGTCCCAAGCCCTGTGCTCTTTCCCCTTCCTAGAGGGAGTGACGAGTGAGGATTTCCTGAAGGGTCTTGATGGAGGGCCTGTCTTCCAGTGTAAGCAGGAGCCTCAGGTTTCTGTCGGACAAGATGGCGGTAGCCCTCTGATGCAATCCCAAAGAGAGAGCCAGGGAAATACGTACACCAACCTGCTGCCTCGCCCCATGAGCAACGGCGCCAACATGGATCCGAGGCGGCAAGACGTCGGCAGCGTCACCCAGCCTCTTGCGAATCTCCCTTTTGGGATGGTGCCGGAGGTCCGCTACGCAAATCTGGCCGACTGGGCCAAATCTTCTCCGCAGGGTAAATAAGTAAAAATTAAATGATTGGTTTTTATCAGGAGAATCAGTTTAGCTTTGAAAAGCCGGTTTGCACTGGCCCCATGAGGCTCCCCTGGTGTCGGTCTGGGTTGGTAGCCAGTTGGATCCAGAACCAGATATTGTTTGGAAACGGTACAATTTATCATTTTAGAAGAGCTTTCACACCAAAAAAGGTATTTTTTTCTAAGTGAATCAAGTAAGATATCTTGATTCTTGATTTAACTTTTGATCATTTGTGACGCTGGAGGAGATGCAGAAAGTGTCCATGCAGCTTGCCGTAGGTGACTGGAACTGAAACTGGTCAGTTTAAGTTGGCTAACGTGGAGTTAGCTGGTTTCTGTAAGGACAAACCATTCTTTAGACTGGTACTGGTGACTTGATAAAACAGCTAGATAACGTCGTCCAGGACAAATTTTAAATATTTGAAGAAGTGAATGTACTTTATTTCTTTTTCTTCATTATGCAAAGTTGAATTCACTGTCAGCGTATCGAGTACTGAATGTTATAAGATTTAGTCTGTTAAAAACACACAAATATGTAAATATAAACAGCATAATTTCACTTAATTTCTTTGGATGTTACTGAAAGTACTTCACTGCTTCTTGTTTTGATTTTTTGTTGCAGAGCATTCCTGTTAGATGCACTCTGTGCATGCATGTTAGCCATAGTTGAGAGTAAAAGCAGTAATCGTGCTTAAACACTCAAGAACTGGCAAGGTACTGAAATTTCCATTGAGGAAGTCGAGGAAGGCACATTGAATGGTGTCTCTCCTTTGTAATGACTATGTCATGTCAGTGATTGCTTGTGTTATCCAGAGTTCTCAGAGCATTTCTAACATATGTTTTATACTTTCAAATGCCTTTTGTATGATTTATTGTTATGTTTATTTAGCTGAATGTTTGGGGATGTTTCCTTAATTGGATATGATTATGGACCAACACTGGCACTGGTCAGCGTTTATATTTTTCTTACTTGTTGGCTTACAGGGTTTTTGGGGATTAAATAGACGTGTCTGTTTTGATGAATATTGTACAAGGTTTGATAATTAGCTGATTTGTGTTGTTCTTTTTTTGGTAAAATTTGTATTTCCTAATAAATAATAAATTGGTCTTTTCTATGTCGTTTTTTATTATTTTTACACTATTACAATCTTGATAGAAAGAAAGTTAAAAAAATGTTATTGACTTTTATTAAATTTATTTAAACAAAGATACAAAAACAAAATGTTTTAAGAGGGGAAAATGTGAGACTTTATCTCTCTCTCACAGTTAGCATGGTAACTGATCAAATTCATGACTTTACTATAAGAAAAGAGCAAACGAGTATGTGTTTTTTTATGTAAAGAATAAAACTTAACAGGACCTTAAATTTGAACAATCTCATTTTGACCGATGAGACCAACGTACAGACGTTTGGTGACAATATTAGCATAAGGTTTGGAGTCCTCATGCCAACTGTCAAGTACCATCGACCATTCTTTGTTGATGTTAATGGGTCATTGCTGATATCTGCTTGGTGTTCTGATATAAAATACTTCCATAGTGATGACAATTAAGTGCAATTGTTCACATTTCAGCATTTACAAATATATTGGTCTGTGGAACTTGAATCCAGATTATGTTTTTGTGGATTTTGTGGAGTATATTTAAAATATGAGAGCTGGGATTCCTAGCCACAATGCTACTTGGCTGCCATTTGTAAACCAGCCAATCAAAGAGCGGCATCCCTTGGCGCTAATGATCTGAACCCCAAAGTGATTCCTGTTTGCTTATCAATGAATATCAAGGTATATTTGGTGTTTGAACTATATTAATAGGCAGTTATAAACGGTTCTAGAGAGGAATCTTGAATAGTTTAGTTATTTGTGAGTGTTTGTGGTCCTGCTAATACCGGGAATATAGAGTAAAGATTATACTGAATCCATGTAAACAGAAGAAATCAACAGCAGAAACACCACTAGATATTTGCAAGAAGATTCTATATGCGTATGAGAAACATCTGAATGGTTCTGAACATAAACATAGAGTTTTTGCTCTTCCGTTTTTGCTTTTGGACAGTTGCTATGACTCATAAACGTAGAGGCATTGTTTTTCAGTAGAGCTGCTGGTTAGCATCTCAAAAGCTCAAAAATACCTGAACTATTACCCCAAATCCCAGAGGAGGCTTCATCGATGCAGAACAGGACCAGCGAGAAAGGTGAGAGAAGCAGGAAGTTCAAACAGCAACAGTCTTCAGTCAGAGGCTTCTTCAGATTCCTTGGAGGACTGACTGCTACTGGATATCCTTCACCATCCACAACAGCTCTTTGAAGATACTTGTATAAATTGCCTTTGGGATAAATAAAGTATTCTTGAATTGAATTGATAATATGTAGAAAACTCCAGTTTTATAGTGTTATTTAAAGTAATAGTGAGAATGCCTTCCCCTCAATGACTAGACAACAGTGTGAATCAGGAGGTGAATCCTCTTGACTTTGCACTTTCATTTTAAGTTGTCTTCGACCCCAAACCAAAATATTCATCACAAATTTGGTTGTAAGCTAGACATTCACTTCTCTGTTTAAGCACAGAAGAACTATATTAATGATCAAAGCTTACCACTTAAATAATGAAACCAGACTTCAAGCTCAACTGAAACTATTGACTATCTATTGTGGTTATGTCTGGTCAGTTTAAAAATCACTAAGCAAAGAGAAAATAAAACGGATTGAAAGTTTAATTGTATTATCTGTGCGCTACACCTCACATAGCGCTAATGCTATTAAAAACCTCAGAAGCATGATAATGTCATAAATTACCCTCACAACGCATCTGCACACGATTAGTTCTTCATGTAAACTTCAGTTTTTTTACCCAGTTTTCAAAGTATACTTTATATACCACAACTTCTTTCGAGGTTTTAGCTGTATGACTTCAGCTAGCCTACAAGCCCTAAACAAACATGGCTACTACCACACAAAGTGTAGCCTGTAGCTACAAAGTTAAAACATTTATTAGCAGTAGATGTTTCAAAATTAGTCTCACACAATGTGGTAAAAAATTTCTGAAAGGGGATAAATTGCTGAAAAACTTATATAAAACATAATATGGTAGAAAGAACCAGAGAGATTTGCTAACAGTCGCCCTCAGTTACCAGGCTAACCGATATTAGCCTAGCTTACTAAGGCTAACGGTCTTTTTTTAACGCACTTTACTATTTTTATGTGACTGTTTACTTTTGAGATGGAAGTTTTCTTTGTATTGGTGTTTTAATACCAGGTGGTGTTTATCTAAATTTAATTCAATTCATTTATAAAACACTTTATTAATCCTAAATTGAATTTAAATATTGTATGTTTCTTCAGAGAATCCCCACTAGCAGTCTGTATTACAGTGGCTCTCAAGACGCCTCTGACTGAAAACTTGTATTACAGTCTAATGAAGAGGATGACTTTCATTTAATAAACAGAAGAGTAGGTAGTGTAGCCTGTTGAGGTAATAATGAAAGTGATTACAGTTAATTGGACTGTAAATAACTACTTCGCCACCGCCCTGCTCCAACCCTATTACTCACACATGCTGGAAGATTTACACTTGACTCACTCTCTTGTTACAATAAGCAACACAATGGAACCGGAAGATAATAAAGAAAAGATAACAGGAAAGATTACTCTGCAAGATTTGCAATATGTTGAAAAAGGAGAAAGAGTCCTATAAATTTCATTTAAATCTTTTTTCTTCCACCACGTTTGAATACTGAAAGAAAAAAAAAATCTGAACTGTCATTAATTCCTTCTATTTTTCCACAATCCCTGTAATGAACAAGTCAAAACACCAGATAAGAAAACACACCAGGACTTTTCTGAAGCTTGTATTTCCTTTTATTTCCTGCTTTCACATCAAATCAGTTACATAAAAAAAAAAAGTCATTCTGGGATCTAGACATTTCACACAGTCGCTTTATGTAAAATGATGCCAAAGAGGGAAAAACATTTGAGGAACACACAGCTCTTTTGAAATGTCATGTTTTTCATGTGATATTATGGGATTGACAAGCCACCTGTTGCATAATAAAGGAAATGTTGCAGCTGTTGAGCAAGGTCTTTTAAACTTTTAGTTTCAACTCCAACTGAACAGCAAACAGAAAAAAATTGATTTTTGATGTTTTATTTCTCAGTGTAGCTTTGATTGATTTAATTATGAGTAACTTTTTTAAATAAAGCTCTGCACGCGTTACACAAGATCCTACAGACTTTTGTAAAAATTTGCAAATAAAAACCTCATAATCCTGTTTGTTTCACTTTGATATAAATGAAAAAACTGATGAGATTAATGATAATGCAGCTGTCTATGTCATCGGCTGAAATATATGTAACATAATGAGTCAGACGACGTGCTGTCCTGACACATTTGAAACTAGACATTACATCAGTTATCCGGTTCCAAGCACAAGAATCTCCACAGTTTTTCATTTGCAGTGACGTTAGCGGCGCAGCATCAACGTCTCAAACTGAGGGATGTTCAGGATAGTTGGTTTTTAAATCATCACACAGGAACTTAATCTGCTCTAGCAGCTCCGACTTGTCAGGACACGGTCAGAGAATATTCGGGGCTTTTCCAGGTGATTCCATTTCTGAGTTGATTTGGCTGTTTTGGATCATGATGAACACCAAAGTTTCAATTATCTGAAAAAGGCCAAAATGTTGTTCCAGCAATGTTTTTGGTTCATTTCGAAGCAAACAGGCCCACATCATGACACATCCTCCACCGTTTTTAACAGTGGGCAGAAAGCGATTTTCAGAAATCTTAGTCCTCTGTTTGATGTCAGATACTTTTTAGAGTGTTTATAAGTCTTTGATTCATCAGAGGTTCATTTAACTAATTCTAAGGTGATGTTTTCCTTTTTCAGAACAACAATGTAATGAACATTGACAGGGAATAAATCGACACTGATTCCAATCTTGTTTCTTGAAATCTTCTGGCAGTTACAATCAACATAAAGCGTCATTACCAAGGAACCCAGGATGTGCTGCAGTGGAGATGTTTGTTTCTCTTGTATTGGGAGACTGAAAAGAAATGCTGAATGTAGCTTCCTTCCTGTCTTGTGTAGAACCACAGTGAACCCTGATTTAACCTCGCCGCACAAGGTACCGGCAGCAGTCTTCTTTTCAGTTATTATCAGGGTTAGTTCACGAGTACCAAAGGTTTTTTTTAGGCTGAACTGAACATTTACGGACAATTTAGCCTAAAAGCTACTCTTACGAACTGGTAAGCTCTGCCAGTAGCTCATCTTTGGTCTGACTTTTTTTGCAGCTTCTTGCAGTTTTATATCTAAAAGGGCAAAGAGACCCAATTGAATCTCCAAATATGCATGCAATAAACCTAAATCCTTAAGCTGAAATGAATTCAACAAGCCAAATACTTTCTGATTCTCAAATGTGGAGTGTGGAAATGAAAATCTAAAAATATGCATTATCAATGCAAGTTTTCATTGACAGAGTGTGGCTAAATGTAATCTGAATTACTTACAAAACATTTCCAGCCAACCGACTGATTCAAAGCTGAATTTCCGCTGAGAAGTAGTGGAACTAAACAGCCAATCGTGTGTTGTTGCTAGGAAAAAATAACAAGCATTTGACCAATTTAATGTATTTGTGATGCTGCAGTGATGAGGGTTAGGAAAAGGTTTTAATTCATT
Source organism: Brachyrhaphis roseni (assembly GCA_903066815.1). Classification (NCBI taxonomy): domain Eukaryota; kingdom Metazoa; phylum Chordata; class Actinopteri; order Cyprinodontiformes; family Poeciliidae; genus Brachyrhaphis; species Brachyrhaphis roseni. Next base: position 52,769 of record CAEFZY010072051.1, read on the forward strand.
TACGATTTCTGTGTTCAAGTCACAATTAAATGTTTGTCATAGTTGATCATAACATGCTGATTGAAGGAATGGAAATGTGGGTGGAAACAGTTCTTCCTTGACAAACCAACATAATTATAAATTGATACAAACAAAAAAAGTCACTTGTGGCGTTCCTCAAGGCACCCTTCTCGGATCACTTTTAATCAACATTCGCATACAACTTTACTTAACCAGACTCGATGGAGGTAAAAGGCAGAGTTTGTTTTCTGTCTTAAAGTAAGTTAATCTTCCTCTTTAAGTATGGTATCGTCATGAAAAAATGGTAGTTGTACTTTATTTACTCAGAATAAATTTTATTTTAGGCCTTCAAGGCTCCAGAATAGAAATCTTTAGCACCAGAAAATATGTGTATTATGTTGCACTTTTCAAAATATATCATATCTTATACATTTTATTAGGATTTAATTTGATTTTGATTTTTAATATAAATTCCAGAGATGTGCAGAAACTCTTTTTTAAACATATTAATGGTTTTTAAATGTCAATTTCTTCACCTCTGTTGCTTTATTTTTTATACAAATAAACATAACACCATTACAAGGTGTAATAAAGCAGCCTCCTTCTAGTAAAATGCAGTAACTTTGAGTTGTTTTTTGTTTAGCTGAACTTAAATAATATGTGTTTAGCTATTGCAAATTACCCTCAAACATGAACCGGGGGATGAAATAATGTATTGCCTAAATTATTGGTTAAAAAGAAGAGGACAGACAGTCCTCAGGTCCTGCAGTGATCAGTTTCATCATGACATTTCACTTCTGCAGGAGGATGTGTTTATCTGACGTCTATGCAGGGAGTTTTCACAATGCAACGCTTCACTTCTGGGGCACGTGCACGTTCAGGTTGTATCTATGTGCACAGACCTACTCTGCTTTCACAGTGACAGTTTGTTACAGTGGCTCATTGCAACGTATATCATTGAATATTTCCTACCCATATCCTGGAAAAGGCGAGCTAGACCAGTTTAGCCACTTATTGCCAGTAAGGCCCCTCCTCTGCTGCTCTGTCTCCTCCCTCCTTCAATGCCCTCCCTTCCTTTTTGCAAACTGCAACCACTCGGTGACAACATCAGCTTTCTTCACCTGAATGAACGTTCTGTTATCTCAGCAATATAGAAAGGAGCTACTACGTGACTGCAAACCTCGTCATCATTTGCATGACATAGTAGTGCTATACTGACGTAGCATTTAAAAAGATATCTGCCTTTGTAGTATTTCTTTTTTATATATATATATATATAATTACCTGAAAGAAGTTGAACAGATTTCATGTCTGAATACAAGTTATGACAGAGTTTCCCCCAAAACAGATTACTTATACTCAAAAAACATTAAACTTCAAGTATCTTTGTTCGCTTTTCCAACCCAGACACGACTTCCTACTGAAATATGAATAATGGTTATTGCTTGTATGCTCGGCTCCTCCAATTTTTTGCAAACTTCCTGCAGCACATTTTAATTATAGGTATCCTTCGCTATGCATAGCTAAAACAGCTCCCCATGCAAGACCTAACTCATATTTGAGTGCAGGGAAAATCCCACAAAGCTCTGACTGTGAAAAACTTGTCACGGTGTATGTGTGTGGTGTTCAGCAGGATGTTTTATAGCTATACATTCTGCCTTAAGGTGAATAAATATTTTTCTCTTTTTAAGTATGCCATCTGCATAAAGGAAATAGTGGTAGTTTTAACTTTATTTAACTCAATTTCAAAGATGTATACAGAATCGACATTTTTGCCCCCAAAATATGTTTATTTTAACCTATTGAAAATAGTATTCAAAGCAAAGTATATTTTATACAATTAGGATATAATTTAATTAATATAATAACGTTTTTCTTGACTCCCATGTAAACAAACTGGTGTTACTGTATTTTTGTGATTAGTTATGCCTAGCTGAAACTAGCTAAGTTTCAGTCAGAACTAAAGCTAATTTTACAATATCTTCTTCTTCTTTACATTTAAGTCCCTAAGTCATAAGAGTACCAGATAATTTTTTAATGAATATTATAAATAAAGACTTTTTTTCTGGATGAATCATGTTGCACTCCCACGAAGACGAACTCCTCCCGCTACTGTATTTTTGCGATTTGATTAGTTATGCCTAACTAATAAGCTATGATAAGCTTCAGTCAAAACTAAAACAAATTTTACAATATCTTCTTCTTCTTAACATTTAAGTTCATAAGTCATAAGAGTACCAGATAATATTTGATTAATATAATAAATAAAGATGTTTTTATGGATGAATTATGCCATACTCCGACTACTACTTATGATACTGTATTTTTGCGATTTGATTGGTTATGCCTAGCTAGCTAAGCTTCCGTCAGACCTAAAGCTAATTTTCGAACTTCCCATATTTATAATATATTCCTTTTTAAAATTAAAGTCAATTTAAGCCCCTAAGTTAAAAGAGTACCAGATATATTTTTGGCGAATATAATAAATAAAGACATTTTTTCTGGATGAATCATGTTGCACTCCCATAAAGACGAACTCCTGCCGCTACTGTATTTTTGCGATTTGATTAGTTATGCCTGGCTAGCTATGATAAGCTTCAGTCAAAACCAAATCTAACTTTCTAACTTCTCATACTTGTAATATCTTCTTTTTTGACATTTGTATCCCTAAGTTATAATGTACCACATAAATATTTGATGAATATAATAAATAAAGTTGTTTTTTTTCTGGATGGTCTATAAAGACAATAACCTTTGGTCTATTATGGCCTAAGCATCCATCCCAGCTAAAGCTAACTTATTGACTCCATAGCTTCTTTTTTAAGCATTTGCGTCACTAATGTAGGTAAAATCTAATATATATACTTGATGAATATTTATTGTCATTATTGCCAGGCATAGTTTAAAAAAACTACACCATTTTCACCTCTTCAAGCTTTTATGTTAAGGAAAATGTTAAGGACATTATCCTCATAATTTAGTTTTTACCAGCTTCTGGAATCAATTGCTTTAGCGTCAAAAGCACTGAAATGCTCAAAACTGACAATATTTATTAGAAATAAAATAAAGAAAGTTGCATGTGGTAAACTAAGTAGACCCCATTAACTTTTAGAATAATTAACCTCTTTGTGTTTTTTCCAGTTTGATGTTCAAAGTTTGCAGCGATCTTGACGTCTGTCCGGCCTTCGCTGCATTTCGAACAGGACAATGGCTGAACTTTGACTGAACCACTTCAGTTGATTCTTTTCCGTTTCAGCCATTTTGTTGTAGTTTTTCTTCTTTCTCTGGATCATTTTTACTGTTGAAGACCAAAGAAATACTTTGATTCACAGAGGTCTACTCAACGACTGCAATGTGCCAAACACAAACCCAAATCATCAGCCCTCCACCACCGTGCTTAACACATAGATGAGCTTTCTAATTTTTTCTTATTTTTGGTTTTCTCCAACCATCATGCTGTATATCACAGACAAACATCTCTACTTTGGTCTCATTTGTCTGTCGCAAACCAACCTTGTGCAGTTAAATAGTAGAGGCTTTCTTTACATGTTTCACACTTGTAGAAAATGTTTCTCATTGTACAAAGATGGACTTCAAATTGTTTCGATTTGTTTTTATTTCCAATAGGCAGCACCAGTTTCTTCTTTAAGGTCCTTTGAAATCTTTTTGTCTTGGTATTGTGGTGGGTTCTTATTTTTCTGTTATTTTCTTTGTCGTCCAGACATTTTTCCACTTTTCTTGTTTTGTTAATTACTATTTTGCAACCTCTGTTAGAGCCTTGTTCAATTACCTTGGCTGCTGTTTGTTTTTACTGACATTGCAGGCTGGAGTGGTCTCTATGCATCTAAGGATCACATATGCAAGCTCTGTACCTTCCAGCAACATTTTTCTCTCAGTAGTTCCACTTCTGTAAATGCTTCCATCTAACTGTCTGGCCTATGCAGAGCGCTCACACACACACAAAGAGGAAGGGGGAACTAGAGAGTAAAAAGCACCCATTTCACTCTCAGGCCAGTCCTGCGTGCTGCCAGTCAAAAGCACAGCAGGAACGCTGGAACTTCAGCACAACACAAGGTTTGCCAAGTTGGGGTGAAATCACCAGCCTGGGCAAACCGGCGAGCATTATCTGACCTCAAGAATAGAAAGAGATGTGACAGATTGAGGACCTTGGGAAAAAACTCTGGGATTCTTTAATTCAGTTTACAATCCTTCCTGGTTATAATTCATTCTGGTTGTGCAAACAGAGGAATATACACGGTGGGAGTGTGACTTCCCCAGAAGTGTCCGTCTTTCTTGAAGTGTAAGAATGAGTTAATCATTGTCTGCAAATGAAAATATCTCACCAACCTTGGAAAGAACAAACCGTTGTCTTACCAGAGTGGTCAGACAGACTCAAGAATGCTCTTACATTCACTAAAACTTTATAAAAAAGACCTTATATTGTCTTGACTCTAGTTGGTACTTTGTCTTGTCCAACATAAAAAAAGACACTGCAAAAACACAAAGTTTTACCAAATATTTCTGGTCTTACTACTAATTCTTACTACATTTGAAATCTTTCAGCAAGAAATATGAACTAGTTTTAAGTCAATAATTTCTATATGTTGATGAAGAAGTTCTAGTTCCATTGTCAGATTATTTCATTTATAACACTTGGAAAATGTTTTGTTCTAAATTAAATAATCTGATAATGGAGCAAGCGTTTTTTCATTAATATTAAGGAATTATTTACTGAAAACAAGATCCTGTATCTCGCTGAAAAGTTACTTGTAAGTTAGTTTTGTCTTATTTCAAGTGAACTGAGATATTTGCAGTAGAAACCAGACTGAAAATACTTGGTAAGATTTTGCAGTGGATTTGTTGAAAAGGGATTGTTGGATTTACTGAACCACTAAACAACATCTGCCACAAAATCTGAATCTCTCAGTTGATAGAAGCTGGGAAACACAAAAATAAGAAGTCATAAAAACATCAGACAGTCACCAACAGAGTAACCAGGAACTAACATTACACATTTTGTTAAGTGTCATAATCAAAGTCATCAATACGTATCAAATATGTTGGTCAAAGTTCCAGTGATAATGAGTTGAAAGCAACTCTAAACAGGTGGCTTTTAGGCTAGATTTAAAGGAGCTCAGTGTTTCGACTGTTCTGTGGGATTACGTAGGAAAGCAATGGCCAAAATAAAACAAAAAACTTTTTAATGACGTTAAGAATTTACTTGAGGGGTTTAACTTTAAATCCTTTAGAATTTGCATCTCTCCTCTGCAGAGCTGCTGAACGTTCACCATTTTCTGACCCCTGATCTTATCTTGTAACAGTACGAAAGGTTAGAATCACACAGCGCAAACCCCCAAATACCAGGAGGACGAGGCATCAGCTCGAGCATCTGCCCACAGTCGGCGTCAGCAGGAGGGTGACACTTCTGATTCCCACCTGTGGCTCGGGATCCCTGACACCGTCAGGCCACAAACTAACAACAGCAGCAGCTTTGTGCACCTACACCGGGGGATGACACAGGCAAACTCTGTCATGCTAGCTCTGGAGAATCTAGAGCGACAGCTCTGCACACACACCCTCCCACGCCCCACGACAACACTTGACATCACAGGACTCCCTCCTGAAACCACAGCGAACGCCCCCGCTGTACCTAGCATGAAGAGCAGCCTCCCTCTGACACATGTCAGCCACTAGCAGCCCCTGCATGTTTACTGACGTTAGTGAGAGCATTATTTACATATCTGATCTCAGTGGTATTAGAAGCAGCATTACTTATATGTTCTTTCAGACATAAAGAAGGCTATAGTGACATAATCTACTGTTGAAAGTGATAGTTTTTGAAATTGTCTTTATATGTTTTAGTGTTAAATTTTCAAAGCAAAATGATAATGATAGTTTAAGCTGTTTTTTAGTATGTTTTTTTTGTCTTGTCATTTTGTCAGTTATTTCCATTCATTTTCAATGTTCCAATCAGAAATGTGTTCATTCTATTTTGTAAAGGTTTGATGGGATTTTTTTTTTTGTCCTGAAAACAATTTTGTAAAATCAAGAAAATTTAAAATCATGGGCCATCCTCTCCATGAAACTGTCTTGAAAAAACAGAATGTTTTCAGTAAGAGGCTTCTTCAAATTCACTGTAATACAAACTGCTACAGGAGATCTTTCCTGCCAAAAACCATCACTATCTACAATAACTCTTTGAACAATTTGAATTAATGAATTACAACAAAAATTTATTTCCCTTTTGGATCAATAAAGTATTTTTGAATTATAATTTAAATTAATGAAAGAAAGAAAGAAAGAAAGAAAGAGAGAGAGAGAGAGAAAGGAAGTTATCTTTAATTTAGCCATAAAATAAACACATTTTTATTTAATTTGTTTGTTTATTTGTTTAATTCATTTACAGTTTAAAATGGTAAGATGTTGACATAAACAAAGGATTTGAATAAAAAGTAGTTGGGAGAAAAATATTTTTGTATAGTCTGCCCCTTCTCTCAAAAGTCAGTTAAGCAATTAAGCATCAATCAACCATCCATATTAGCATTGTGTATAGAAATAATAAGTATTTAAAAAAAAACGTCTGATGGGTTGGCTTGGACAAATTATCTCTAAATACATTTTTGAATTATAGTCAGTCAGCTAACAGTCAGTTAGCTGACTGACTGTATGTACCTCTTTATGATACCAAAACACATTTACAAGAGTACAAAATAGAGTAATCCAAAGTGTAGCTGTCAAATTTTCCCAACTTCATTAATTTAAATACATATTACTGTCTTCAATTCCAACGTATATGTAAAGAGATTTGGAACAAGTCAGTGTAATAATAACGACTGAATTATTATTAGTATTATTATTTCTTTTTTTTTTTTGTTGAGTTAATATGACTTGCAAAGTGAGGGATATTCCCTACAACTTCTGTTGGTACTTTTTATGTACGTTGATGACTCACTTTGTTTTATGTTCTACAGCTCCCTCTGGTGGCCAATATTTTAAAAAGAACGTAACATGGGAGCAGGCTCTACTAATCGCACAGGTGGTATGTTTCGTTAGGATGGATGGTAGATAGTAACTAGTTATTTTCTTTTACTTGAATAACCTTTTGGGAGAAAGAAATTAACTTCTAAAAGTTAATTTAGAAGTTAACTTAACTTCTAAAAGTTAACTTTTAGAAGTTAACTGCTAAGTATGTATAAAAACATACTTTTTATATTTTCCTGACGAATTTATATGTTTAATCAGATATTAAATTAGAGTAACTAATTTTACAAAATACTTTTTTCTTTTGAGTAATTTCTTCTATGGCTACTTTTTATATTTGCTTAAAAAAATATGTGGAAGTAGTGTTACTGTTTACTTGAGTACATTTTGACGGTTGTTTTCCCCCCCAAGGTTAAACGCAAAAAAACACAACAATCGTCTATCTATTATTTTGGTCTGACCTTGAGGTATGTTTGGTGACAGCGAGGCTTTTCGGCTGTAACAATAATTCCTAAATAGTTTAATAATAAATAATACAGATATGTACATATTTTCCCATTATGAAAAATATGTAACTAATTTTTCATAATGAATTTATTCAATGTCCTTTACAGGCGTATTATGGCATTTTGTGAACACACGTCGTGGAAATATAGGGTTTATTTTAGAATTCTGAAAATTACGAGTTGCCTGGAAGGGAGCATTTAAAAAACGGGTCAGCGGACGTAGGTTATACTTCGATGTGTGCGTTTTTTAAAGTTGTTTGTTTAATATTTTACGATGGATTCACATCCTCCCCCAAAGCCTTGGGAAAGGCGGATTCCAGGAGCTATTAGCACCCCTTTAAATTACAGGTAAACTAGCATTTATTGGGTTTATTTTGTCGGTCTTTGCTGCTAGCTTAAAGTAGCATTTTGCTAATGTTGTGAGCTAGTTGATGCTAAAGTTGCTAAACCTGCGATCTAAACATTTAGCAGTGTTTTTGCAGAATAATTTGACACGATGAGTTTAACAGTGCGTAATTCATCAGTTGCATGTTTTAGATTAATTAGTAAACAGCAACAAATTAATTAAAATTAGTAACTCTTCTCCTGCCTGCGGCCTGCTATTTACTTTAAAGTCTTACGGCTGAATTTTTCTGTTTTTTGGGGTTTTATAATTAAATATAATCGCAACAGCCAAGGTGTACAGGTTTCAGTTTTTATGTTGAGTGTTTAACTGGGCTATTGCTGCTAAAGATTGTCCTAAAAGCTGTTGTATAACGGAGGGCGCAGTGTTATAATGTTTATTTAATAGCCAATGACGTGGAATCTTTGGGATAGCAAAAGGTGTTTAATATAAGATTTTGTTTTTTACACAATTTAAACAAGTTGAAACTAAAACTTCGCCACTGGAAAGAACATATTTACAGATAAGTTTGTTTTTCTTATCTTAAAAGCAAATGTACATGTTTGCTCTGAGTATGTTGTTCTTCAATAAATTACCTTTTTTGATTCTATTCATTAGAGCTGAAACGATTAATAAAATTAATCGATTATTCAAATAATCATCAACCAATTTAATCAACCAAATTAATCATAAATCAGAGAGACAAAGAAAGCCCATTTGCTTGAAAATCAACATATTCAGTGGAGTAAATAAACCAGAACTGTACAATATATGTATATATATTTATACATTTAAGATAAAAACATCTTTTGTTAAAATGTCTTATGCAAAACTCCTCAAATGGGATAGTTTTAGCTTTTCCCAGTTCAAATTTACTAAAAGACTGCTGTGTTATTTTGCTTTAGGCAATAAAATGTTTATTTTCTTATTTAAAAAGGAGCTGAATTATTTATTTATTTGGATCTTTTAATTTTTTTTCTAATATTGTACAAAAAGGCTTAAGTAGTTAAATGAAAACTCTGTACAACCCTGTGCAGCCCTAGCATGCGCCAGTTAACAATCAAATTCTAAATTACTTGACAATTACTTCAATAATCAGTTAATGACAATTAATCTGATTAGTTTGATAAATCCGATTAATCATTTCAGCCCTTATTGTAACAAGTAGTTCTTAGTTTATCTATCTCTTTGAACCCTTTTTCCAGAAAGCTCCTTCTTGACCCCTCAGCTCTCTAAATTATGTTTGCTTCTTTTGTCACTGAACAGATCTGCAGACTTTGGACCAGCAGCTGTGGGGCCCTCCATGCCGGCAGGCCCTCCTGTTTTGACCAGAATGGCCCCTCCAGTGCCTCCCCGCCCCATGCAGCAGTCCTATCGTCCATCCTACAGCTCCTTCACCTCCACCTACAGTCCCTACGGGAGCTCCATCTATGGCGGCTACAACCCCTATAGCTACGGCGGCGGTGGTAGCGGCTACGGCCTGGGAGGCTACAGCCGCTTCCCTCACGCAGAAGAAGTCGCCCCCAGCCGGTTTGTGCAACAGGCGGAGGAGAGCAGCCGCGGCGCCTTCCAGTCGATTGAAAGCATCGTCCAGGCCTTCGCTTCAGTCAGCATGATGCTGGACGCCACCTTCTCAGCCGTCTACAACAGCTTCCGCGCTGTTCTGGACGTAGCCAACCACCTAACGAGGCTGCGCGCTCACCTCACAAGGGTTCTGTCGGCGTTCGCTTTGGTGCGAACGCTGCGCTACCTCTACCGACGGCTGAAGCGGCTGCTGGGGAGAGGGACGGACTCAGATGTGGAGGACTTGTGGGCCGACAGCACGACCGACGCCCTGGCTACAGCTTCGTCCAGGGCGTTTGGAGCGGCAGCCGAGGAACAGAGCGTGAAGTCCTGGCCGATCTTCCTCTTCTTCGCTGTAGTTCTTGGTGGACCCTATCTCATCTGGAAGCTGCTGAGCTCCACTGCCGGTTCTGAAGAAAGTGGTAAGGCTTGCATCTGATTTATCTCTAAATTTAAAAATATTCAGCCTCACAATGCTTGGTGTAGAAACTTGTTCTTAGTCAAAGAAAACAAAATTAACTGAATCCGCTGGAAGGGGCTACTGTTGATGCGCAGAGTATCCAAAAAATGTATTTGGTAAAAGTCCACTTAAGTACTGAGTAACTGATCAAATTATCATTTAATATTTCAAAACTACATAATCAGACAGAACAAAATATAAATTTTAAGTGGAAATTTTGGTAATTAAAGGACAAAAATGACAATAATTCATATAAATAAAATGAAACAAAATCTGGCAGAAGAAAATTTTTCCAAATCTGTTTCTTCCAATAAAAAAATTTAACAAAACCTGCAGGTGTGTCTGGTGGATTTTTGGTAAAAAAAGAAAAAAAAATGTGGCTCTTATGTTTAGTTTTGGATTTGACATGAGTTAATTATATTAGATTATTGATAGTTTGGAGCCACTTACTGTTGAACTCAAAGGTTCAACAGTACCTTTGTTGAAAGTAAAAGCACGTTGTACTTTGCCCTCACTTTTAATCATGTTACAGCTAGGCCTGTCCCAATAAACAATAAATAAATTAATTGCCTGATAATTTAAAGGGAAGTCAATTTGTATGATTTATTGTTTCTCTTTTCTCTCTTTCTACCAAAAACAGCATGACAAAATCTTCAGTCTTCGGTTTCATTATTCACTACTTTGTGTTGATCTAAAATACATGGAAGTGCTTTTTTGTTGATTGTGTCATGAATACTTTTAAAAGAGTGTTTTTGTTTTATTTATTTCTAATTTCATTAATGAAGATGTTCTGCTTGTGTTCAGCCACCAACTGGGCCAGCGGGGAGGATGACCATGTTGTTGCCAGAGCAGAATACGATTTTACAGCTTCCTCCGAGGAAGAAGTTTCTCTGCGGGCCGGAGACATGCTTAACCTGGCTCCTAAAGGTGAGAACTCGTTAACATCTTTATGGAATATGCTGAAGGAATATCTGCTCCTCCAAAATATATAAAACACAGTATTATTTCTGCTGGTTGATGAAATAGAAAATATATTTTCCTTGTAGTAACTTCTTCATAGTTTCTGTGACGGAGAATTAGGACTACAATAAGAAAATAAAATTACATGAGCAAAGTCACGAGACTCTTTAATATTATGAAAATAAAGTCTTAATATCAAGAGAATAAGCTTGTACGAGAATAAAGTCATAGTATTACGAGAGAAAAGTCCAAAAACTGGACTTTATTATTCTGTGACTTATTGCTAGAATAAGTCACAAAATTACGAGAATAAATTCATAATTTTATGACTTTATTCTCAAAATATTGACTTTATTCTTGAAATATTTCGACTTTTTTCTCGTAATTTTATCCAAGAGTTAAGTCTCTATGACTTTACTCTTTTCTTTTCGTAATATTATGACTATATTTATAATATTAAAACTTTATTTTAGTAATATTACACCTTTATTCATGAAACATTGACTTTATCTCAAAATATTGACTATTCTTGAAGTACTACGAGTTTTTTCTCATATTAGTTCAACTTTATTCTCGTATAACTTTACTCTGCAATATTAACACTTTATTCTTGTAATATTATGACTTTAATCGCTTTATTGTCAAAATATTGACTATTGTTGAAATATTAAGAATTTATCCTTGTACGACTTTAATCTCGTAATTTTATTTTTCTATTTAAAATTTTTTCTTATTACGTCTTACTATGACGCATTAAGAGCTTGTTTAATACGTCATAAGTTTCCAGTGTTAGTTTAAAATCCTTGCTGTGTGCTATCCTCCACGTCACATTCAGAGCTACAGCCGCGGGTGCGTGGATGGCTGCTGGCCAGCGTGGACGGTCAGACCACGGGACTCGTCCCCGCCAACTACGTCAAGATCCTGGGGAAACGGAGAGGCCGAAAGCACGCCGAGATGGAGAGGCTCGCTCAGGTGAAGCAACAGAGCGCCCAGACAGCCTCGCCTGCGCAGCAGCGGCCTGTCACAACCCGAGGTTTTGCCCCTGACCTCGCTGCGCTGTCCAACGCTGCGTCTGCAGAGCAGCTGCTGGAGTCTGCGTACAGAGAAACTCCAGCTTCCTGCAGTCTGAGCACTTCAACCTCTGAGACGCCGTCCAACACTGAGCTGAACATCCCTGAAAAAAACGACCTCTGATGATGATGCCTTCGTGTGTAGAGGTTTATAATTAATTAGCTCAATCATTTCTTGTTTGCAGTCTTTAACTCTGTAAATAGACTAATACTTGACAGCAGCGGTATCACAATGGACCTCATCAGAAATTTTCTAGAGTACTTCTTGATTCAGATCGTTAGTCTGAATTCAAGGTTCCTGATGGAAAATGGTTTTTAAACAAATGCAAGGTTTTCTCTCCTCATTCAGAGGTTGCTTAATAAACTTTAGTGCAAGTTTGTTTTGTAAGGAAATGAGGTAAACTGGTATGTTGTCATTTTAAAGGATGGAGGTGTTAAGAACGTGATCATGTTAAGTTTGAGCGCTCTTGCTAGTCTGTGTTGTCTTGTCTGGAACAAATAGGATTGTTGTCAGAGCTGGAGAGGTGCAAGATGCAAATTTTCATCACTTTATTTGTCACAAAGTAATTTGTAAATATTTAATATAAATATTTTGAAAATAAATATTTCCCAAAACTTTTTTTTTTATTTCTTTTTTTTTTTTGGTCACTGGTAAATATATAAATGTCAAATTACCATGACTCCTTCAACAATATGTAGTCCACTGTACAACTAAAACCCAAAACAGTCGCAGTTATAGTTTAAAAATTAAATTTAGAAGGAAAGGAGGGTGGACTCAGACCTGTGTTTCGCCCATGGCCCCAAAAGGACTAAGATCGCCTCTGATACAGTTCAATCCATGGCCTGGAAAGTCCTGAAATTCTGCTATGGCTTTTAATCTTAAAGTGCCATATCAGCATTATTAGAGTCCGCTGTCTGGGCACCTTTAACAAGACTTCGTTTTATAAATCCCCTCAATTCAATAAAAAAAATACCTTAATCACAAAGGGAAGTTAAATATAACTGATATGAGTCATTTAATACTAAGAGTTTGATATTCCTAGCTTAGTTTTATAATAATTAGCACTTAATTGACCAACCAATTGCTTTATTTTTCCTTTCTGTTGTTTGAAAGGTTTACGAAGCAGTTTACGACATAAATACCGCATTTACGACCGTCGTCTCCTGGTAACAGGACGCTTATGTTGCTGCAGTGCGACAACTGGCACGATTTTACAAACTAACGAGCTTTTAATGTGTATTAACAGCTTTGTTTAGTCAGGTGTTTGGTTTGTGTTTAAACGGAATGGCATGTGAATACTATTTGATACCGCAAACGAGGACGTAAATTTAGCGAACGCCTTCGTTGATGGTTAGCGTTCATGCTAACTAGTGAAGGCTTGTGCTGCCTTCAGGGACTATCGAAAATAATGTGTTTAAGGGAAAAAGCTCCACTTATTGACCTGATTTTTTACAATTAAAAAGTGTAAGGCAAAAAAGCTGTCTTTTTTTGAGAAAGTGTATTTGATTTCTATAGTACCTTTCACTTGTAAAGAAAAAATCAAAAACTGTTTCTCAAAGAGCGCATATACTATAAATTAAATTGTGATAGAAGTACAAACAAATTTACTACTAATTTAAACAGTATACAAAACAATATCGAAGATATTTCCCGACATTAAAGTACATACTGATATCAATTTTAAAACTGAAACCTGAGTTGAGTGAAGGTGAGATTCTGAAGTTAAAATTTCGGTGGTTACCTGAAGGCAGCAAACAGTCGGGTCCCGCAAAGTTAGCTAGTCTGGTAGTTAGCCGTTGGACCGCAGCATCAGCACCATTATCATCACCACAATGGCAGAAAGGATTCCGCTGCTGCCTTGACTCTGCTGGAAGACGGTAAGCGACAACCACGGTATAATTTTTTCTGTACCAGGTTTTTTCGTTTTTACTGTTTTGGTCGCATAAAAAATGGATTTGATTTGACCTGAAGCGCCTGACGTATCAGGAGGAGTTACTGGAGGTTCGGCCTGCGGTAGCACCACTTCCCACTGCGACGTCCCATTTTTATTATCACACAATTAAAATGCATCATCAGCCACCTATGTGCACTTTCTCGACTTGCTTGTATTGCTTAAATTGGAAACTGATTGACATATCTTCTTAATGTTTTTATCATATAAACATAACATTAATGAATATTTTTTAAAAAATTCAAGATATTTTTCACCTAAATTGTACTGGATACGTGCCACCTTAAAGGTGAAATATATATATATATATATATATATATATATATATATATAATCCATTTGTTTCTAAATTTATAAATAATGATATTTCCTTCACAGATCCTAGTTTGGATCTATAAAAACAGTAAATTACATGTTTTGTGTGTTATCACCATCATCTGCGCTCCTCCAGTCGGTGTAATTTATGGTCGTCTGTTCAGATCCTGTCCGGTGTGAGATTTACCTTCTGAACGGAGCACCGGTCCTGATTCCTCTCCTGCTGGAAGAATTGGACCATCAGAGGGAAAACATTCTGCCAGCGGCGTAAATGAGATAAATCTGGTGCAACACGTTGGCGTGGGGCTTCAGCAATCAATACTCACGATTTCCAAAAGAGGTTATTTAAACCGGAAAGGAGGGGTTGATTCCTCTCGTCTACACGACTCGGTTGATGCGAAACATAAAGTAATTTTAAATCTCAGTTGTTGCCTGACTCTTCTACTCCGCTGTGATTTATACCAAGCGTTGGAGAGATGATCTTTATTCAGAGGGCCTCCAGGCAAGGCTGATAACTCCAAGGTCTTTCATCAATTCAGCACGGCGTTGCTGCCCTTGCCCCCAGCCACCGCCTTATTGTCTGTTACAGAAATACAAGCCCCTAATGATGCAGTACACTTTCCTTTTGTTTTTGTAGCTTTTGTACAGATTCACAAGCAGCCATTCAGCCTCAGATACCCAACACTTTATGTCCAATCGAATGGAATATGAAGTTTATACAAACATTCTTTATGAAAGTTGATAATCAATTTGCTGCATGATCAGTTTGTCACAGAAGTTATTGTGACGCACTGCAAAAACAGTGCTGGGTTCTAGTAGAAATGAGACAAAACTGAGACAAAACTAACTTCTAAGTAACTTTTGTGCAAAAATTAGGAGCTTGTTTTAAATAATTCCTTAATATCGATGAAGAAGTTTTAGTTCCACTGGCAGATTATTTCACTTATAACAAGGCAAAAATATCTTGTTATAAGGGAAATATTCTAAAACATGGTACTTTTTCATCAACATTAAGTAATTATTGACTTAAAACAAACTACTTTAGCCTGTTTAAAAGCTATTTTTTTCAGCTGTTTTGCAGTTTTCTGGGTCACTTTGCACTAATCTGATGGTGGAATAAACAAAACAAATTAAAAACATCAAATAACTTTGTTGCGTTCATATGTCTTATTTATTCAAAAATGTAACAGCAAAAAGGTTTTTTGCTTATTTATCCTAATACTTTTTGATTCAATTAACTTGAACTTGAAACAGGTTTTCTCTGTTCTTCCTTTTTTAGTACAAACATCGTAATAAACTCTTAATAAGACGAAACTAACTTACAAGTAACTTTCTAATAAGAAATAGGAGCTTGTTTTAAGTAAATAATTCCTTAATAATAGTGGAGAAGTTATAATGTACCGTTACCTAGCAACCCCAGCCAAGTCCAGCCGGTTGCCTAGCAACCCAGTTCTAGTTCCATTGGCAGATTATTTCACTTATAACATGGAAAAATATCTTGATATAAGTGGAATAATCTGTACTTTTTCATCAATATTAAGGAATTATTTTCTTAGAACAATCTCCTATATCTTGCTGAAAAGTTACTTGTCAGTTAGTTTTGTCTTATTTCAATTGTACTAATATATTAGCATTAGAAACTAGACTAAACATACTTTAGTGTTTCTGCAGTGACGTGTCCTTGTCCGTTTCAGGGCGTGACGTACTGCGGGGAAAGCTCGGCCAGCAGTCTGACCATGGCGAACGTTCCCTGGCACCAGGAAGTGGTGGCCTTCGTCCAGCAGCTGGCTGACATGCTGCCTCACTACGAGATCGCCTGTGAGCACGAGCACTCCAACTGTCTGCTCATCGCACACAATAAGGTAAGAAGACCTCAGCTGCCGAGCGCAGATGAAAAACCCAGCGCAACAGTAAGCGGTAACAAGATGTACAAATTGAATATATGTTTTCCTCTTTGGGTTCAGCAAAATGGGTTTCAGAAAAGTTTCTGCTCTGCAGAGACAGGAGGAACATCATTTGGACTCGGTTTTATCAGGTTTTTCTTTTTTTTTTTTTTTTTTTTTAGAGATTTATACTTTCCTGAACACCCTGTTCCACAAGCTAAGCTTTCCACTCAGGGGAGTTTTATTCATAAAAGCATTTATGTGAAATATTACCAATGTTTGGTGCTCAGGTGCAGCAGAGAATGATGGATTGTGAGAATGTTACATTGAAATAAAAGCAGGAGTCATTTTCAGAACAAAATCCACCGTCAAAATGTGACAGAGTGGCTTTCTGTGAGGAGGTGATCCGCCTTCGATTCCTCCAGAAACATTCAGCTGGGAGAGGGCGCAGCAAACGGGCTTTTAATTTAATATATCCAAATAAAATATCCAATAAATAATACTGATGTAGGCAGTGACATGTAAAAACTGCTGAGTAGAGATTAGCACAAACATTTGCTCATATGTTGCAGAAATCTAAGAACCTAATGTTTACAATCTCTGAAGTTTTTAAATGCAAAATTAATCTACACAATAATAATATTCCTCACGTAAAAGCAAAAACTACTAGCAGTAAAACTCCTCCTATAGTCGTCTATTTCCAAAACGTTACTAAAGTAAACGTAGCCAGAACCACCCACCTCTGAACACAGATAAGAACAATATTAGCAGCTTGATGTCTGCTGAGAAAAACTGCAACTTAAACAACTAAAATTGATCTTTTTAGAGGGACTTATTATGCAAAATTCATATTTTGCTTGTTTTTCTTTTATTATTATTTCCATTTGGTTCTCAACTGCTCTTTAAAAAACACCCAGACGTTTTTAGACAATAAGTTACTGGGTTTTTTGGTGTCTGGAAAATGAGCCGTTTCAAAAACCTCCACAATGTAACAAATCAGCAGGCAGTGTCCTGTTACCTAGCAACCCAAGCTGCAACGTTTGGTCAGCTGGTTTGATGCGTTCCGCAATGTAAAGACAAATGTTTTGTTGTTGACTTACCATCAAAGAAAACATTTGCTGCATTCTTGTTGTGCAGGAGGCTCCACTCCTGCTTTTCAAAATGTATGCTTGTACAATTGCGCATCTGTTTGCAGCCATTTTTATGAGTGAGTGTAAATGTTGAGTTTTGGGGGCGTGGCCAGCAGCAGCTGATTTGGATTTAAAGTTACAGCTCATTCTGAAAAGAGGCAAAACTAACCAGACTAAAATATCAAGATTTAAGTGATTTTGTGTGAAAAATGGATTCAACATGTTTTGTATAAGCCATAGATCTATCCTAACCCGTACAAGGAAACATAATAGGTCTCCTTTAACAATGTATAAGTGCAAAATGAGGGGTCAACAATCTTCTGATGAATTCTCAGTGTCTTTTCTGTTGGTTTGAAAAGGTTTTAAGACAGAATGTTGGACGTTAAACTCCTAAAGCTATTAAAGCTTTAGGGCTGTCCAGGTTTAAATGCTTTTTGCACACAAAGGAGCAAAGTGCTGCTGGAGATTAAACCACAGCTGCTCTAATTGGTCCCTAATGGTTAGAAACAGGATGTGAGGAAACTCTGGGGTCGTAAATTATCATGGACAGCTAAACGGTAATTTACTGGCCAAATTTTAGAAATTTAAAGATGAGTTGTTATAGACTCTGGATGTCTGGAGGAAAATATTGTGAAGATCCAGATGTTAATAAAACGCTTACTGCTTACATTTTATACACAGAAACAACCTGGTTTGACTTTTATTTTGCAAACGGAAGAATCAGATCCTCATTATTTTTGTTTGTGTTGTTTGGTGACATCAGTTCTAACAGAAAAAAGGAAAGTTTATTAATATAGAAACATTTGTGCAGAACAGTTTATATGATAGAAAATGAAACATAAAAGGACTGCACAAAATAAAAATATGTTAGACAGTTGTTAACATCTTAAAATAAATGTTTCAGAGTTTATTAGTTGGATTATTTGATTAAAAGCTGCTGTACACAAAAATAGTTTTTAATTCGATTGAGTTTATTTTTATAGTGCAGATTCACAACAAGTACCGTCATGAGGCACTTAAAAATCGTAGTAACAAATTTTACTGGAGGATAAATCGTCCTGGTAATTATTGCAATAAATTGTTGTTTTGAGACTATTTTCAAATATATTGATCATGGCTTAAAAATGCAAGTTCAAAAAATATATATTTTTTTATTTTATTTTCAATTAAACAAATTTGATAAATAAAAGGGTGTATCATTTTTATATTTAATGGAGTAGAAGAGGATTTATGTTAAAAACTGTTTATTTTTCTTTAATTGTGCTTCTAAATTACAAAAACATGGACTGTTTGTACAATACTTGATAGTTAAGAACAACTTATTTTTTATTTCTATGTGTTTGACATCATTGGAAAGCTGAGAATCCACATGTTCAGAATCTGTAAATAACTCAAAACGGTTCATTTTGATGTTTTCGTGACAATAAGTGAGTTAAGAGACTAATATTTTCATTTCGGACATATATTAACATGTTTTGCTATTGTGGGGCAATTTAAGGTTAGGAAACTGAAAATATGGATCAACCCTGAAAAAAACCATCAAATGGAATCAAATTTAATCTACTTATAAACAATAATTAGTGACTTTTAGTGTTGTCATTCATAATCCAGCGGATTTCGAAGTGCTTTTTGTTCCTAGTGCAAATGGCAGAAAATGTGAGATATCCAAGTTTAAAGTGCTTTACAGTCTCATTTTGTTTTTGTTTTTCTGCCTGTTTGTCTGCAGCAAGTTGCAATATTCCCTTTTATTTGTTGTTGGGGTTATTGGATCCTGTTTCTGTCTCCGTTCTGACTCTGCCAGACATGTTCGTCCTCATAAGTTAGAAATAAAAACAATATTTTTCCTTCACTTTGTCAAAGCGAAAGGCGCAGATGAAACAGCAGCGAGCGCATAAACTGATTCTGTTCCAGTTTAAACCCTGATTTAAAATCCTCGTCTGGAAAGAGGTGAGAAGCTTTGACTTTACAAAAACCAGTAGAAACTCTGTGACTATCAGCAAGACACCATTAACTAAAACAGCATGCAGTCCTGTTCGCGTCCCGGACAGCGCAGATTTACTTGGAAATATTACCCAGACTGAGTAAAAGTCATCCTGTCTCATTACCGGGAACGTTTGCTCCCAACAGGCGTTTCTTCTCAAGCCTCATTAACAATGCAGCAGGTTGGGTTTATTTTTTCCTCTAATGTCACTCCATAAAGTACCAAACACACCCAGTCGATGCTTCCTCAGCAGGAAGGTCGTCTGCAGTGCAAATAAGTGTCAGTCCTCCAATGCGTTCATGCTGGATCTGTTTTAATTACTTTTGTGATTAAAAATAAAACAATATTAGGAATAATGTTTGGCATTAAGGTAAATCAAAGTTTCCTTATTGCAAAGAGCTGCATTGCAGTCGTCAGCTGGGCCAGTTTAGCTCCATTTCACTGATATTTATAGCTGTTCAGGAAGGTTCAGTCTGTAACCATTATTCCGTTCCAGTCAGCTTGACCTCTTTGAAAATTGAACTTTGCTGGACAGTTTGCCCTGCTGCACATTTAGCTTCCATTTCAGCCTAATTTTGAATCGACTCTGTTCTTTGCTAAAGTATTCCGACTTACTTCAACATATCCACATGTTCTTCTTCAGGTTACAGCTAGGACTGTCGCAGTAAGAAATAAATCAGTTAATCGCATGATGAATTCAAATGAGCTCAGTAATTTCCATTTGCATGATTTTTTTTTCTCGTTCTTTTTCTGCCAAAAATTGAATAACTAAAGTCTCAGAATTGGTGTTTTGGTCTCTATGCCTGTTTTGAGGGACAGTTTTATTTACAGAGGTTCATAATCAATTTTATCTTCTGTTTCTGTTATTTTGGATATTTAAACTTCTTCCAGTTCCAGTGTTAAATGTTCCTGAGAATTTAAAGTTTATAGAGCACATTTGAGAATGTGCTCTTGCATTAGTAAAACATTATTATTATATTACACAATAATGGACTTAAATAAACCAATATTGTTTATCACAATCATTTCTGGGACAATTTATTGTCCAGTAAAATTTCTTTAATCTCCATGGCAACCATTCAGTTGTAGAAAATGCCTGAGGGGACCTAGCCCCGCCTTCGAGGTACAGCTCCTCCTCTGAGCTGCAGTTTCCTAGCTACCGAGCTTCTGCCTCACACCCGGCTCCTTCAGACTAGCCGGCAGCAATTAGCAAACACCTGGTGGAACTGCGTATCAGTTGAGCTCATTATAGAAGCTACTTCTCAGAGCAACACTGGTAAAAACTGTTAAAAGGTTAACAGAGGAGCCGTGTTGGGACGGAGTTTCTTAAAGAGACAGAGACCCAATTTCAATTTAAGTCATAATTTATATATATATATATATATATATATACATATACATATATATAAATAAATATCTTACTTCACTTGAAATAAGACAAACTAACTTGCAAGTAACTTTTCAGAAACATGTAGGAATTTGTTTGAAGTCAATAATTCTTAATATTGACAAAAACGCTTTAGCTCCACTGGCAGATTTTTTTAACTTATAACAAGATATTTTTCCGTATTATCAGTTAGTTTATCTGCCAGTAGAACTAGAACTGTGTTGCTAGGTAATGGGTCGGGCTTGGCTAGGGTTGCTAGGTAACGGGCTGGGGTTGCTAGGTAACGGCTCAGTGGAATATTCTACCAGTGGAACTAGAACATTTTCATTAATATTAAAGAATAATTTAGTTAAAACAAGTCTCCATACCAAGCTGAAACGTTACTTTTCAGTTAGTCTTATTTCAACTGTGCTAAGATATTTCCCTTATAAACTAGACCCAAAATACTTGGTAAGATTTTGTGTTTTGCAGTGTATATATGCCTGGAAAATACAAATGTCTCTTTTCCTTCCAGTTCAAGGTGAACGGCGAGTGGTGGACTTGGATCGACTACGACCGTTTCCAGGATCTGGTCCAGGCTCACGAAGACAGCGGCGGACAGCAGAGCTTCTCGGCCTTGGACTACACCGCCAAGACCCCCAGCTGGGCTTTGTTTGGGTCAAACGAACAAGGCTTCGACCCGGCCGATACGCGCTTCCAGCGACGCAACAAAACCAAAGATATCTCTGGATGCTGATTCTGAAGATGACAATGAATTTAAAGAAACAGCTTTATTGTTCGGCTCTTCTCTCTTACTTGTTCTGTTTGGATCTTTAAATGTATTTGCATCGCAGCTGGATGAACAGAAAAATTACCTTTTTATTGTTTCTTTTTTTAATGGATGTACATAGACTGTTCAGTTTTTAATCTTCTTGATTTCTCGTTGTTAAACTGGATTGTCCTTCTTCAGAAAAAAATATATTTTCCAGTTCCTCTTGCTCTTCCTTTCTGCTTGTGCTTTTTCTTATTCCAAATTTCAGTTTAAAAGTTTCATTGCTTTTTTTTTTTTAATCATCCATTTAGTGTCAGGGTATTTTATTTCTCAGTCAACTGCTGTCAAAATATTTTAGCCACTTAAAATAAATGTGTTTGAAATAAAAATTGGAAAAATGTTTAAAATCTCAATGTCTTTTTTAGAACTATTGTCATGATAGTTAAACTCTTCTTGCCGCCTCCCGTCATTTGTTTTTTATAAGGTTTTAGCAACAGTTGCTGTGGTAAACATCCAGTAAGTCGTGTTCAGGGAGGAAAGCAGGTTCCTTTAGGTGTCTGGTGGTTCAGATCACTTTCTATTTCTGCTTTTTATTTGAAAAATCAAACCTATTAAAGAGAAATGGATTTAAAATCATCCATTTTGTCTGTGTCACCACCATGTTTAGCCTCTTAGTGACATGAAGAAGCTAAGAATAAGATACGATATCTTATTCTTACATCAGGGGCGTCAAACTCTTTTTCATTTTGGGCAAAATCAAAAATCTGAACGTTCTTAAAGGGCCGGCTGTGCCAGGATAAAAACCAATTAAACTGTTAAAATATTATTAAAAGCTGTTTGTTCAATAAGTGTTTCTTAAAATTAAATAATATTGAACATCTTCCAATATCTGGATCAGTCCATCCAGATATTCTTCATTGTTTTTGTAGTTTTTCTTCAATGAAATTTACAGATTTTTAGAAATATTTGAAAGGAATTTGTACGACATTTGCGTTAATGTGTGATGTTAAATGTGACTTATTGTCGTATCGATCACAGACTATGAGATAAGGCTGAGGCAGCAGTCACTTAAAGCCAATGTTTTTGGACAATTTTGAGAGAAATTTGCAGCAAAAATCAAGAAAAATGTGTGAATCTGTTGATTTCGAGTGAATTTTGTGTATTTGTGAAAAACTGGAGGGACTTACTGATGTAAGTTGGAGTCCAGAGGGCCACATTATACGCTACGACGGGCCAGATTTGGCCCCTGGGCCTCAAGTTTGACACACACGACTTACCTTTAAGAGTTTTGAATTCTTAAGGATAAACTTTGGACCAAAATTACTTTTAGTTGCTCCATCACTTTCACAGAGGAATGCTTTAAAGAGGCTGGATGCCTGAAGGTTAGTAAGAACCTCAGAAGGATGAGTTGTCTGTACTTCTTCCAATAAAGACTGAAAACTTCCTGACATCGACAAGAAGGAGGCATGTGTATAGATTGCTGTGTGTACAGTTTTCTTTCATTTGTTTCAGTAATTTCTTCTCACTGTGGCCATCAGCAGGTCACTCAGTTGTTCATGAGGCAACATCGTTTCTGTCTTTACTGTTTGTTTATTGTGCTCAAAAAAAAGGATCTCACAATGTAAAAACACAAAATCTTACCAAGTAATTTTGGTCTAGTTTCTAGTGCACTTGAAATAAGACAAAACTAACTTACAAGTAACTTGTAGCAAGATATAGAGGCTTGTTTTAAGTACATAATTACTTAATATTAAAACCGCTGAAGAAGAAACTGAGCACAAACCATAACGTAGTATCAGATTTTAGCCATTCTAGGATTTTTGTTTAGTTGTTAAAACACCAAGAGTCATTTGTCCCACTAGCGCTAAACTCATGCGTTTGTTTTGGTTGTATTTACCCAGAATGCACTGCGCTGTAGTTCACTTCCTGCTTTTGGAGCAGTCTCCTGTCCGCTTGGCGTTGATGTGCATTCAAACCGAACCAGAGTTCACTTTCTTGGTCCACATCAGAGTCCGACTACGAATTCAGACCTTCCTAAACGAACCCAGACTTTTTGATTGCATATTTTAATATAGTTAAAAGTGAAATTATAAAATTCTCTTTCATATAACTACTAATTAGAGAGGCTTGTGCTGAGATTGTTTCTTCTCTGTTTGTGGCTTCTTGGTTTTCCTGATCTCACCTTCAGCAAATCAACACGTCAGTAAGACTTTCTGCTTTGCTGGAGTTCATTAGATGTTTGATTTGCATCAGCCTCATTGCTGACATCCAAACCCATTCAGGCTGCAGGAAAGTTTCATTTTGCTGGAAATCTGCGGAGCTGTGGGGGAATGACCTTGATCCGCTCATTTACAAACCTTTTCTTCAAGCAAAGTGACCTAATTAACCAAATGACCGTCTACTGGAGGCGTCGCCTCGCAGGCTGATGCTTTGTTTCTGGACTGGAAACCTGACAGCTGACTGGTAAATCACAAAGCGATCAGATGAATCATTACAAATTCAGCCTCTGAAATGAGTGTTAAACTGCAGGCGTGCTGCAGAGAGATTAGGGGAAATATGTGCTAATTGCCTGCTGTGTGTCCTGGATCTCTGCGTCTCCTCAGGCTCATGTCATGCGGTTTGTTTCACAGATTTCTGGCTCCGTTTCCCCCCATCAAAAACAGTTTGAAGGTTCGGATTTTCAGTTTAATCTGTAATAATTTAAATTGCCCAGTTTAATCAGTTTATGCTTTTTTGTAGATATCGACCTGCGGACATCTTGTGTGCTTAAATGCAACAAAAAAAGGAAAAAAAAAAAAAAAGCCCTTTTTAAAAAATCTTTTCTTAGAGTTTTATTCCTCTGCTCTGCAAGGAAACCTGGTTTTAAAAACAATCCACCTGACAGATCCTTTCACTGTTTTAATTAGCTTCTGTACTTATAGTAAATGTTGCATTTTTAACTTGTGATTCCCATTAGCACTAAGCAGAAATAAAAATGGAGACTGTAATGTCCCCATTAGTGCAGGAACGTCTGCATTAAAAAGCAGCTGCTGCTATTTTTGACCTGCATACTTACACAAGATATTAAATCCACTTGCAATATTTCTTCTGCTTTTAAAGACACGTTTAGCTAGAAATGAGTTCAGGGAAGATTTAATTCACACAGTTATTTAGGTGTAATGTCTGCTACAGAAATATCAATAATCATAATGTTTGTTTTATGACTTTAACATGTCTGGGCCTTATTCATTTTAGAGCCACTTATTTTACACAATCGGTAAAAAACCAAAAGCAAAGAAAAGTCTTCCTGTTTTAAGCCCTGTTTATTATTTAAGATGTGACCTTTGACCCTCGTCCTGTCTTCTCTTTTAATAAAGCCAGGCATAGCATCACAGTCAGCTGCAAAACCACAACATCTTATGAAGTACTTTTGGTTTAGTTTCCAGTGTAAATATCTTAGTTCTGTCTTTTTTAAAGTAAACTAACTTATGAGTAACTTTGCAGATAAATATAGGAGTTTGTTTTACGTCAATAAATCCTAAATGTTCCTGAAAAATTATGAGTTCCACTGGCAGATTATTTCTCTTATGACAAGACATATTTTCCTTCTTATGAGTGAAACAATCTTCACTTCTTCATCAATATTAAGGAATTATTTACTGAGAACAAGCTCCTATGTCTTGCACAAAAGTTACTTGTAAGTTAGTTTCGTCTTGTTTCAATTGTACTAAGATATTTGCTGCAGAAACTAGAGCAAAAACACTTGGTAAGATTTTATGCTTTTGCTGTGATGAGTCTCTGTAACAGGACAGTTTTGTTATTCTCATGTTGAAAGTTTGGAAAATGTATTTGAAGTTGCTTGTGAGATTTGAAATAATGTTATTTCTAACTAAAGAGGCAACATTATCAGGAAACTCCTCATTCAGAGTCTTTGTCGACTTCTGATCACTTCAAATGTAGAAATGTTCCCTGATTTCTAAACTTTGGCTGAAGCCGTGCTTGTAATCCCAGTTTTCAGAGTTCAGATTTATTCCCTGGATTAACAACAAAACCCCGAGAAATTTAACTACACAAAAACAGCGACCCGTTCAGGTCCAGGCAGACGAGGAGGACGTTATGAGACGGTGCATTCAGGCAGCAGCAGGTGAATCGTTCATAATTTCAAAGCAATCTTTCAGTTTAATCATCTCATCTGCTTGATGTGTAATCTCTGTTCATCTTACTGAATCTTAATGAAACCATTTGAAAATACAGTTTTGTTGAATATATCATTATGAGTTTAAAATTGATGGGTGAAAATATATATATTTTTTGACTCCATCAGTCAAAATGACCCACAAAGAAAAAGTCTGATCCGACTCCAAAAATCCAGACATGTTTGTTTGGATGCGACTGAAGTTCGTTTGGCTGCAACAAAATACTAATTAATTAGTCAAAAATTATGCAATTTGATTTTCTGGGTGTTTTTTTTAGATTCTATCACGATGAAAATGACCAATCTCTTCTTTTTTTAAGTGGGAAAAATGTTGTTGGTTTATTAAATGTTTATTTTTCTCACTATGACACTATTAACCAAAAAACAACATTAGAGTGAGAATTACTGAGCTAATAATCATTTTATTTTGCTGTTGGAGACACAAAGTCAAAAATAATAAAATAAAAATCAGTGAATTTAAACTTCATTCAACAATTGAATGAAAACATTTTTATTAGTTGCTTCACACCGAAGGTTTGATTCTAATTACTGGACAGAAAAGCTGTTGCAGTTATGATATCTGTAATCAAAGATGTATAATGTGGAGAGTTACTAAAAATGGAAATCCAGGAGTGACTGTTGTAAATAATAAATTCCTCTGCGAGCTTCAGGGAGAGTGTTTTTTTTTTTTCTCCTCGCTCTCCAGAAATGTGTCGCTCCGATCTTTTGCTCACTGTCACACCGAACACATTAGCAGTCAGAGAACACAGATGCCTCACATTTGGTGGTTCAGAGGAAACTGAGCGTACTGTGAGAGGAGAGCTTGGCGGAGAAATGGACGTCCAAATGTAGGTGCAACATCATGAGCATCATCAGAGGAAGAGGACAGCTTAATGGCCGCCACAGAATTCAGGAAACAGATGAGTTTAGGAGGAGTTACTGCGCAGAAATGGCTCAGATAACTTTTATAGAGAAAAACTAATGATTCAGCGTCACGTTTAAGTCCTTTTGCTCCAATGATAAATGCAGATCTGCTTCTTTGCCATTAGCACATTTAGCAGTGAATGAATGAGCTTGATTGACAGCGCTAAGACCGTCATCCTGGTTCTGATTGGTTGTTTTTGGTCGAAATGGTGCATTACTTTAAACAGCAATAGTATCTCAGGGAGAAGGTGGAGGAGATCTTTTCATAGATTATCTGTCTCACAACAAACTGTCATGACATAGAAAACATATATATATTTTTTAAATTAAAGTTATTTACTGTAGCTTAAACAAAATGTAACAACATAGCATTTAAAAATAATAAAAACTAATGGTTCAGATTCACTTGAAGTCCTTTTGGGTGCGGTGCAAACTAAAATGTATGTATTTTTATAATTTAATTAAAAATCAGAGCTAAATATGATCATACTGAGATGACTCAGTCATGCCTGATTTTAATGAAGAAACTTCCAAGCTAAAACCAAGCATAGTAAAGCATGAGCAAAAAATATATTGAAGGAAAATACATTTATTGCATGAGGTACAGTGGATTTATAAAGATACACACAGAGAGGAAAGTTAGGACATTCCAACGGCTCCTGAACAACAGGGGCCCCAAAAATATTTGTTTTTCTTTGTGGTTGTTTTTTTAAAATAGAAAGTTTTTGGGGTAGCCCTATCAAAAACGAAATTGTTTTATAATTGTGTTTTAAAATATGTTTTTAGCAAAAAAATTAAACGTTACCACATCCATATTTGCACTGAACACCCCCCGGATCTGCATGAAATGGTTTCTTCCTGCTTCCCGCGGCGTTCAGGAAAAGACAGTTACTATGCTGCCAATAAAAATAATAAAGTCAGGTTTAAGAAAAAGACGGGGAGAACAAAAGAGTGTCTATTTATAACCAAGTTTTTCCTCCAAAAGAGGTGGGTAGACTGTGAGAGATTAGCAACCGTTTAGGATCGTTAGCTTAGCTACAGGCTACTGTTTGCTTCCATTCACTAGCATTTAATGAACGAAGAAAAAAATTACCAACATGTTCCTATATTTAACTTGTCCCTGTACCTTTTACCACACTTATCAACAGGTGAGTCAGTCAGCAGCAGCTCTAACCCCGATACCAGCATGACCTTTGACCCCTGTCCTAGTGTAAAAGGTGAGCAACGCTGTGTTCAATGATAAGCTAGTTAGCATCATTCCAGGGAATCTGTGTGGATTTTTTTCTCTCTTTTTACAATTACAAAACAAAAATAATATTTCTTACTCATAGAAATTCAAACAGTTTTTATAAAATGATAATAAAAAGCAACCTTCTGTCTGAACTGCAGCCAGTTTATTTTACATATTAAATTAAACATTGAAAAAATTAACAATAATGTTTTGGTTGGTCTTTAGCCTGTCATAGAAAGAAGAAAAAAGAGGCGTTTGTTTTTCCAATTCATATTTTTACCATGCTATTCATGCATTTATATATTTTACAACTCTAAATATTTAATTTGGAAAATACAAATTGAAGTTGCTAATTAAATATTTTGCTTGAAAACTAAATTAGGAAGTCATTTTGTTTTCTAGCAAAAGACGATAAATATCTGGAACTAAAGTACATTTTTTTAGGATCTTAAATAAATATTTAATTTATCAAGCTTGAAAAGTCAGCGTTTACTTTGAAAGCAAAATTTTTATGACCAAGATAAATATTTAGTTTAGAAAATAAATATTTAGCTTCAAAAATAAATGTTTAGTTTGGAACTTAAATTTTTACTTTGGAACTAAATATTTAGCATTCCAAATAAATATTTAATTTGCAAGCTAAAAATATTTAGTAGGTAAACTAAATATTTAGCTTAAGGGTTAGGGTTTACAAATTACACCCCTCATCATTGTGCAATCTATAATTTCAAATAAAACTGAAACATTTCCACAATTTATGAAACAACTGCAACATAAATCTGTCAAGTTTCTGTGCGGACTCGGCTGTTTTCCTGTGGATAATAACACAGTGAAATGGGGGGAAATGCTGCAGCAAAAAAAAACAAAAAACTGACATATTTTAGACTTAAGTTAGGAAGCGTCTCTTTATGTCACTGCCTCAAGCTGCTGACTCAGCAGGAGGAAGAAAACGAATCCCTGAGTGCCTCAGGAGACGCTTTCTGCTCGTGTCACAGGCTTCAGGCTCCTGGATTGAGAGCAGAACAGGGAGAAAGTGTTAGCTCTGCTCCCTCACAGTGAGAAGGTGATTAAGGTCAGGTTATTTATGTGTGAAGGTTTACTGGTTTCCCTGTCATCCTCCCAGAATGGAAAGGTAATCTAGATTTTATCACTGGTGCAGAAAGATGCAGACAGTTTCGTCTCAGAGTTGGTTTCAGGAAATGAGTGTAACCAACAGCAGAATAATGTTCTTACTGAAAATCAATGGGTGAATGATGCTTTTTGAACTATTTTTTAAATTTAATAAAAAAACTATAGACAAATGGTTGTTCAGGTTAATTTTCTTTAATTAATTGTTGCCTTTTATTTAATTTTTGGTTACTATAAAGATAAAACTGGCTGCAAACATTTGTAATTGTTTGTATATAAAACCTCTAATTTGTGTCTTTTAAAGCTGCAGATTAACTTCTGTAGCCATCAAAGTAGTAGCTGCCATACCTGTCTCGCTTTTCGGTTAACTTGTTTGCAGAATTGTCAAGATTTTTAAATTTTTGGCTGATCGTCAAAACCTGAGAGACCCCACACACGACGATAAAAAAACGGTTGATATAACATGCTTTGTCGTACCAATTTCCCTCCCCAGCATTCAGATTTCAGACGGAAAACTCGGGAAACCTCCCAAGACCAAACGTGAGTTCAGTGTAAACAAACATGGCCGACTGGGAAGAAGCAACGGCCATGGTTAGTGGGCTGTTTATTTTAGATTCCCATATAAGTTTTCCATCACCTTGCTTTCTGATTTGCTGTTTCACATTTACCAGGCTGCATTTTTGTTTGTTCTTGGAGGAAAAAGATTTAATTAAAATAAATAGCCATAGAAAAGGAAGTAGCTCAGTTATGCTAACTTGACTTTGTGAATCATAACATGAAGATGTGCTGTGGAATGTTGTGTTTCAGTTCAGTTAGAATAAAAAAGGCGACCTAAACACCAACTCTGACAGATTATGTAGAGCAGGTTTTTGTCTCTACCACTGCTGTGTTAGATTAGCTAATCTACCATTGCAATCTCTTATCAATATCACAAAGTAAACATTAAGCCTAAAAACATAACATTGTAACAGACGAAATGTTCTGATCTTTCTGTGGAAAATGTTTGCGAGTTTGTTGAATCCTGATACATCGTTATGAGTTGCTACGGTGACAAGAC
This sequence comes from Brachyrhaphis roseni, assembly GCA_903066815.1. Taxonomy (NCBI): domain Eukaryota; kingdom Metazoa; phylum Chordata; class Actinopteri; order Cyprinodontiformes; family Poeciliidae; genus Brachyrhaphis; species Brachyrhaphis roseni. Next base: position 82,604 of record CAEFZY010072051.1, read on the forward strand.
TGCTGGTAGCGTAGCCATTTTGAGTTGTTGTTCTGTGTTGTTTTTCCCTTTGCTTTGTGACAATATGACTATTGCACTGCGATAAATTAATAATTACAGCATCTAAAACTTCTATTTTGTTAACCGAGTCGCTCTACCACGACAGCGCGTCTACAATGGATGACACGTAAAAGAATCGGCTTTTTGCCCTCCTGCGTTGTATGCATGTGCAAAATTTACGGATGTAAACAATAACATGCAACATGTCTATGAGCGATCAGCTTCTTCTGGAATGCCAAGTAAAGACACTTGGAAAGAAAAAAGAGTCTGATACAAACTTTATCTCTAAGGCAGGGGTGTCAAACGTACGGCCCGCGGGCCGAAACCGGCCCGCCGAGCGATTTAGTCCGGCCCGGGGGCTAAATGCATTATCATTATACAACAATGATTATTGAAAAACAACACGTACTTCGTTTAATTGAAAATCTGCAGTTCCTATATTGTCCACGAGGGTCGCTGTGTTTTATTCAGAGCAGACAACATGATGCAACACTGCATCGGAACTAACAGCAGATGGCAGCACTGAGCTTCAGGTTCCGTAAACGGCTTCGATTCTATCGCCTTACCAGCTTTTGATTTTGGCCCTGGAAACCTCATCAACGAAATGTCTTTGTCAAAAAAGAGAAAGGTAAACACAGAGTGTCGGATTTTTCAAGAAAAATTGACTTCTT